>JAJTJO010000011.1:667280-814161 GCA_024550625.1 Dendroctonus valens | reverse complement strand
TCACACATTTTTTTTGCTAAATGACTTCTCAAAACTGTTTTTCCCGCCGTCTGTTCGCAATCTCATCAGGTTTTAGTCGGGAAATTAAACAGAATCTAATCAAATTAACTCCTTCTTATCCAGAAACGCCCTGTAGTTTAGAAGGGATTCCCAAGGGATTTTTTTAAAGGATGTTACATGGTTTATAAAAAAATCACGAATGCAATAAATGACTAAGCACGATTGGCCAGTATTATAACTATACAAGAAAGAACGTTAGAATAAGGACATTTTAAAGTTTATTGTAATTTTCAGCTGCAAATGGGCAACAGTTTTCTCTGCCGGTGTCCAGTTTGCAAAATTTGCAGCAGGTTAGAACTGTTGGCAATATAGGGGACTGGGCAATATCATTCAACTGCCCAATATACAGACTGTTCCAACCATACAAAATATTCCAGGTACAGTATTATACATCGGTAAATTTTGTAAAGTTTGTTTAATTAATTAATTTTCAGGGTTGGGCAATGTGCAAGTTATAACGCAGCAGCAACCGCAACTGTCTGTAGGGCAACAGATTCAGCAGGACCCGAACGATCCGACTAAATGGCAGATTGTCCCTCAAGTTACTGCTAGCGCGGCTCCTCAAGTGCGTATTATTCAGAAAATTAATTTAAAAAAATGATGTGCATTTTAAATGTTTATATTCTTTAAGGTTGCAACACCAATTAGTGTCAGTGCCGTCGAAACGCAGCCTGCCGCCTCCCCAACTTCAACTGATATGAATCAAGGCGAGCAAAAACAGAGAGTTAGAAGAGTGGCTTGCACATGTCCGAACTGCCAAGAAGGAGAGAGGCATCCGGATCGAAAAAAACAGCACATCTGCCATATACCTGGATGCAATAAAGTTTATGGAAAACGAGTCATTTGAGGGTAAGATACGTACATTTCTAATGAGAACTTAAACTCCCCCCCCCCTCCATTAGAAGAATATCAACTTAAACATTCAGCACAAATTTAAGGAGATTATTGTTTGCAACAAATCGGTTTTACTGCTATTTATCTAGATCACGCTTATACAGGGTGATTTACGGTTGATGGCGATTCCTCTGAAAATTTGTACAATTAAGGAATCAGAGCAGACTGGAGTTTAGCATTTAATTCCTCTGTATCTTAAGAAGTCAGAAAGTCCCAGTTATTTTGGATGCTTTTTGTATGGCAAAGTCTCTCTATATGTGGACAAAGTTCGATTTTCAGTCATCATCAGGCAAGTTTTGACGATTTTTTAAATTTCGTTTGGATTTCGAGCTTGTTTTAGTAGGGGGGCGGAGTTCGGTATTTATTCATTCAGGAACTAACGAAGTGAGAAAGATGCTTTTGTACGTTTTTGTAGAGCAAAGTCTGTTTTATAAGTTGCAAAAGTTTTGAGCTTCAGTCATCAAATGTTCAAGAATTTTTCAAACTAGCGTCTGGTTTTCGTGGTGGTTTTTGCAGGCCGGAGTTTAGCATTTAGTAGTAGTAAACATATTTATTTCTAAAAAAGGCTATCGACCTATCGGTCTTTCTGCCCTTTAGCATTTATTTAGTCTGTAACTTGCAAAGTAAGAAAGTCCATTTCCATTGCATTTTGTAGAGCAAAGTACCGTCTATAAGTCAACAAAGTTTCGATTTTCAGTCATCATCAGCCAATTTTTGACAGTTTTTTCAAAATTTCATTTAGGTTACGAGGTTGGCTTTCTCGACCCGAACTGGCCCAAATTTATTTATTCAGGAACTAACGAAGTGAGAAAGACGCTTTTGTACTTTTTTGTATAGCAAAGTCTGTTTTATAACTTGCAAAAGTTTTGATGTTCAGTCATCCTGAGAAAATTTGCAAAACATTTTCAAATTAGCGTCTGGTTTTTGTGGTGGTTTTTGCAGGCCGGAGTTTAGCATTTATTTAGTCTGTAACTCGCAAAGTAAGAAAGTCTATTTCCAATGCATTTTGTAGAGCAAAGTACCGTCTATAAGTCAACAAAGTTTCAATTTTCAGTCATCATCAGGCAATTTTTGACAGTTTTTTCAAAATTTCATTTAGGTTACGAGGTTGGCTTTCTCGACCCGAACTGGCCCAAATTTATTTATTCAGGAACTAACGAAGTGAGAAAGACGCTTTTGTACTTTTTTGTATAGGAAAGTCTGTTTTATAACTTGCAAAAGTTTTGATGTTCAGTCATCCTGAGAAAATTTGCAAAACATTTTCAAATTAGCGTCTGGTTTTTGTGGTGGTTTTTGCAGGCCGGAGTTTAGCATTTATTTAGTCTGTAACTCGCAAAGTAAGAAAGTCTATTTCCAATGCATTTTGTAGAGCAAAGTACCGTCTATAAGTCAACAAAGTTTCGATTTTCAGTCATCATCAGGCAATTTTTGACAGTTTTTTCAAAATTTCATTTAGGTTACGAGGTTGGCTTTCTCGACCCGAACTGGCCCAAATTTATTTATTCAGGAACTAACGAAGTGAGAAAGACGCTTTTGTACTTTTTTGTATAGGAAAGTCTGTTTTATAACTTGCAAAGTTTTGATGTTCAGTCATCCTGAGAAAATTTGCAAAACATTTTCAAATTAGCGTCTGGTTTTCGTGGTGGTTTTTGCAGGCCGGAGTTTAGCATTTATTTAGTCTGTAACTTGCAAAGTAAGAAAGTCCATTTCCAATGCATTTTGTAGAGCAAAGTACCGTCTATAAGTCAACAAAGTTTCGATTTTCAGTCATCATCAGGCAATTTTTGACAGTTTTTTCAAAATTTCATTTAGGTTACGAGGTTGGCTTTCTCGACCCGAACTGGTCCAAATTTATTTATTCAGGAACTAACGAAGTGAGAAAGATGCTTTTGTACTTTTTTGTATAGGAAAGTCTGTTTTATAACTTGCAAAAGTTTTGATGTTCAGTCATCCTGAGAAAATTTTCAAAACATTTTCAAATTAGCGTCTGGATTTTGTGGTGGTTTTTGCAGGCCGGAGTTTAGCATTTATTAGTCTGTAACTCGCAAAGTAAGAAAGTCTATTTCCAATGCATTTTGTAGAGCAAAGTACCGTCTATAAGTCAACAAAGTTTCGATTTTCAGTCATCATCAGGCAATTTTTGACAGTTTTTTCAAAATTTCATTTAGGTTACGAGGTTGGCTTTCTCGACCCGAACTGGTCCAAATTTATTTATTCAGGAACTAACGAAGTGAGAAAGATGCTTTTGTACTTTTTTGTATAGGAAAGTCTGTTTTATAACTTGCAAAAGTTTTGATGTTCAGTCATCCTGAGAAAATTTTCAAAACATTTTCAAATTAGCGTCTGGATTTTGTGGTGGTTTTTGCAGGCCGGAGTTTAGCATTTATTTAGTCTGTAACTCGCAAAGTAAGAAAGTCTATTTCCAATGCATTTTGTAGAGCAAAGTACCGTCTATAAGTCAACAAAGTTTCGATTTTCAGTCATCATCAGGCAATTTTTGACAGTTTTTTCAAAATTTCATTTAGGTTACGAGGTTGGCTTTCTCGACCCGAACTGGCCCAAATTTATTTATTCAGGAACTAACGATATGAGAAAGACGCTTTTGTACTTTTTTGTATAGCAAAGTCTGTTTTATAACTTGCAAAAGTTTTGATGTTCAGTCATCCTGAGAAAATTTGCAAAACATTTTCAAATTAGCGTCTGGTTTTTGTGGTGGTTTTCCAGGCCGGAGATTAGCATTTATTTACACTGTAACTTGCAGAGTAAGAAAGTAAATAACTAATGCATTTTGTAGAGAAAAGTCCAGTCTATAAGTCAACGAAGTTTCGATTTTCAGTCATCATCAGGCAATTTTTGACAATTTTTTAAAATTGCATTTGGGTTTCCAAAACGAAAGGAGATAGATGCTTTTGTATGGAGTTTGTAGGGCAAAGTCTGTTTTACAAGTTGCAGAAGTTTTGAATTTCAGTCATCATCAGGAAATTTTCAAGAATTTTTCAAACTAGCGTCTGGTTTTCGTGGTGGTTTGTGCAGGCCAGACTTTAGCGTTTATTTCGTTTGTAACTTGCAAAGTGAGAATGTCACTTTGGAATGCATTTTGTAGAGCAAAGTCCCTTCTATACGTCAACAAAGTTTCGATTTTCATTCATAATCATCAGGTTGCAAATGGTTTTCGCGGATATTTAAGCAGCACCAAGTTTGACATTTATTTGCTCAGGAACTTCCAAAGCTACATAATCAGTTTTTATCAAATTTGTAGGGCAAAATCTGCTCTATATGTGGAAAACCTTTCGATTTTAAGTCCTGACACTCTTAGGAAATTTTCACGATTTTTTTACACGTTTTGTTTGTAAGTTGCTTTTGTTTATGCAGGCCGGTTTCCTCTTGAGAATTCAGTTAAGTTGGAGACTCACTTTTGAATGGATTTTGTTGGGATTAGTCTGTTCTATGAGAGGAACAAATTTCAACTTTGAGTCATTATCAGGCTATTTACAAGATTTTTTTAAGTTGCGATAAAAATTTATGGTTGGTCATGTAGGCCTAAATTTCACATTTATTTTCTCAGAAACCAGTGAAGCTGGGGATACACTTTCGGGTGTATTTTATAGGACAACGTGCGTTCTATACATGGAAAATGTTTCGACTTTGACTCGTTCTCAGGCAATTTTTCAAAAGTTTTTGATTTTCTAAGTTGTTCTAGCATGCCAGGATGGGCCATTTATTTCCTCAATAAAACAAAATTAATTCTATTACGAGAAAACTTATTTTGTTGCGAAAATTTTAGAAAATTTATTACGAAATATGTTATTATTAATTTTATTCCATTACTTAGTGGTACAAAATTGCAGAAAGATGGTGCATCGCATCCTCCGTAAACGTCTAATCGTTCATCGAATCACCCTGTATATACAGTGTGTCCAGTATAAAATGATGTACATGGGGATATTGGAAACCGTTAGAGTTACAGGGTGGACCAAATGGGGAAAACGTTGCGCAATCAAGTGCCTATAAATAATCTGTCATCAACTTCTTTGAACTCGGAATAGCAACGGATATACAGGGAAAAAAAGAAAAAGTGCGTTTTTAAAATCCTTTATATCGTGTTTATTATAAAAGATACAATAACGAAATCTTCAGGGTGGGGGTAAGAAATGAGCGTGAATTTGAAATAAAGTAAAAAATAATCTAGGCCCACTATGTTCAATGAGGCCGAAGTCAACTTTTGTTTTTCTTATGGGCGCCATATTGAATTGCTGCATTTTTAAATTCCCCTTTAAATATGCTCTTCAGCCATGTATAACATGTTTATGTTCGGTCAAGATAAATAATTAAAATTAACAAAATTAAGATTTAATGGTAGAAGGCATTGATATTTATATTAATTATTACTTTAAATTATTATTGATCATACATCGAACACTGCAAAAGAACAAGTAACATTTTAGGATTAAAGTAGGTGTTCAAATAATCCACCGTTTTCTCGCACGCAACAACATACATCGTCTCATTACTGCTTCACAGGATTTTCTGATCATTTCTGGGGTAATTCTGTTAACAGCTGCTATAACAGCGTGTCTCAGCTCCTCTTCGGTTTCGTATGACCTACAGTATACCACATTTTTGAGGAAACCCCATGCAAAAAAATCAAGCGGTGTTATGTCAGGGGATCTCGCAGGCCATCTTACTGGTCCCAGGTTGCCTATCGACTTGTTGGGAAATTCGTGATTTAAAAATTCTGTGATAATACGTCACGTTATGTGGCGGCGCGCCGTCTTGTTGGCAATACAAGTTTTGCAGGGTAGCTACTGGAACATCCATAAGTGCTTCCGCTACGTTAGTTTGTAAGAGGTTCAAATATCTCTCGGAATTTAAGTTCTCATTTAAAAAAAATGGTTCAATCACGTGGGTACCCACAATACCTAACCAGACGTTAAATCCAAACTAACTTGGTGCCTAACTTGACGAACTAGCCGTGGATTTTCATCTGACCAAAAAACGGTATTTTTATTATTAAATAGTCCACATTTAGTAAATTGGCTCTCATCTGACCAAAGGACTTTTAAGGAAAAGTTTGGTATCTCGTTGTTTCTTTGAATAAACCACTGACAAAATGCCATTCTTCTAATCGCATCGCCATTCTGGAGTCCTTGGCAGGGCCGTTCACGATAGGGGTGATATTTATGACGCTTTAAAATACTATTCGCCGTTGACCGTGCAACACCGGTTGTGGCTTCAATTTGACGTAAAGACGTACGAGGTGTCTCAACCACGCTTTACATTACCAAATTTTCTTTATTTTCGTCTGGAAGTTTGTTTTTCTTTACCTTAGCAAAACTCCCGTAAGCTACAAGGTTGTCTTTCAGACGCCTAAACATAGTTCTACCAGGTTGTCGCCTCTTTCGATATGTATTTAAATATACATTTCCTCAGCTTTCGCTTCATTTCGACGACAGAGAATAAAACACTCCAACATATCGTATTTTTCATAATTTGAAAAGTGATTCATTTTGAAACACACAATTGACACTGACAATAAATTCTACTTTGACAGTTACCTGGGTAATTAAAACAGACAACGAACGTCACTATGGGGAAATTGAAGAGAAATATCAATGCCTACTACCATAAAATCTTAATTTAGTTAATTTTAATTATTTATCTTGACCGAACATAAACATGTTATACATGGTTGAAGAGCATATTTAAAGGGGAATTTAAAAATGCAGAAATTCAATATGGCGCCCATAAGAAAAACAAAAGTTGACTTCGGCCTAATTGAACATAGTGGGCCTAGATTATTTTTTTACTTTATTTTCAAATTCACGCTCATTTCTTACCCCCACCCGGAAAATTTGGTTATTGTATCTTTTATAATAAACACGTTATAAAGGATTTTATAAAACGCACTTTTTTCTTTTTTTCCCTGTATATCCGTTGCTATTCCGAGTTCAAAGAAGTTGATGACAGATTATTTATAGGCACTTGATTGTGCAACTTTTTCCCCATTTGGTCCACTCTGTATCTTTAACGGTTTCCAATATCCCATGTACATAATTTTATACTGGACTCATTGTATAACCGTCATATCCAAAAAGTTTAATGATTTGTTTTTGTCTTCCTCAATGGTGTCATGGAATGCATTAAACTTATCTAGTGTGTATTGAACTTTATGGTTTGGCTTTTTTTTTAAATTAATGATGACTGTGAATGCGTATTTTAGACAAACTGATGATCGTGGAGAAAGACACCGAAACGTATTTTCTTTAACGGTTTCCAATATCCCCATGTACATCATTTTATACTGGACACACTGTATATTACATAGCTTAACATGAGACAATTCTGTGGAAAGCTATTGACAAATTTCGATATATTTTTTGCGTATTTGTAGCATTAATATGTGGAAATTCGTTCTTTTAGAGCTCACCTAAGATGGCATACCGGTGAACGACCTTTTGTGTGCGCCTGGTTATTTTGTGGGAAACGTTTTACGCGATCAGATGAACTTCAACGACATCGTCGCACCCACACCGGTGAAAAGCGGTTCCAATGCAGTGAGTGTAACAAAAAGTTTATGCGATCAGATCACCTTTCAAAACATTTGAAAACTCATCAAAAACAACGACTCTCGGTAAGTAATTGATCGGTTTCGATCCTCTAAAACACACACTTAGTTTTCTTCACACAAGCTTTCTATTTATTCGAGTTTCCCATAGCAGGATAAAGATCAAGACGAAGAGGAACCTTGGGAAGCGCATGATGATCCTGATGGTCAATCCGAAGTTGAACAGAAACCGCAGCCCGTTTGGATAACAGATAGCAAGAATAACATAAAATATGCCATAACTCACTTGAACTACTCGCAGGTATGGACATTGGTTTACGGCAAGATTTATAAATGGGGTTTGTATGGACGATTGAATTTTTAGGAGGCCGCAACCTCAACACAACACTCAGTCTCTTCGGATAGTTCAAGCAACGAGGAAAAAATGATGATAACGATTGCTGCTGAAGGGGACGACCTAATAATTGCCGATCAAATAGAAAGCTGAGGGACCGCCGCATCTGTTTATATTGTCAATGCGCCACTGAACGAGGATTATTCGGATTAGAAACCATATCTGAAATCTGATATTATAGGTACTATTTAATCCTATTCCTGCAGTTACTGTTGATTATCCGTTGGATGGATTGGTTATTTGGCCGATTGCGATTTCAGGACTTGGTTTAAACAATAAGCTAATATTTGCAAAATATTAAGAAAATAATTTAATCGATAATTAATTAATTATTTATCATTGATTAATAAATGAAATTTTTTTTCAAAAAACGTAGATGCTGGTGCAAAAACTGGTTCCTAATTCGTGCGTAGAATCATGTTAATTTATTAGAAGAATTGCAGTTGTATCCAGATGCCTGGAGAAACTATCTTCGAATGGATGGATGGAAACTATCCGTTCCTTTCTTGCCATTTAGTACGTTATTTCCCAAAGATTCTCTTGTTCTTTAAACAGCTCCAAAAACTACTTTAAAAATGTCTCGCCGTATGCCATTTAAAACCTAATTGGAAATTTAGATCCCATTTCAATCCCGAAATTGCAATCAGGAATACAAGATCAAATAACCAATAAACCAACTTTTCAGTAGTGCAGCAGAGTGTCTCGTTTGTGTGGTCCAATCCAACCAACTTGGTTGGTAGACGAATATTCCAGATTATTTAATGCCAATCGTTAACTAATACCTATAAATCATGATAATCATAAATAGGCTGTGATTACATGCTAGTTAACTTATGGTAGATACTTAAGAAATTTGTTATTGAAATTGATGATATATTAATGATACGTTGTAGCAAATAGTCGTGAAAACAAGTAGGATTCTTTTTATTTTTAGTTTTAGGTTTTAGTCGGTGATATATTGTCATACTCACCGTGCTTTTTAATAATTAGGTTAGAATAAAAGAAATAATAGAAATTTGTAAGAAAAAAACATCGGTTCATAAATTGTAGACCTAAAAAAGCCAATGTTGCCAAGTGCTAACTTCACTTAAGCTTCATTTGTTCATTACCTTTATAGAAAAAGTTACCGTAATTTTGAAAACTACTAAATTTGTACCAATACGTAAGTAATACATAAATATTCTTTACATTTATTCCAATGTATTCCTGGGTTTTCAGTCAATTTTTTTCACAATTATGGTGTTAACTATAATTATGGTGTAAACAACACATTTATGGTGTAAACAAAGTCCTGCGTTTTCATCCCGGGTCTATCTATTGGACTCGTCAGTAGGGCTTAGATAGACCCTGCCCTATAACGCTTCTTACGTTCTTGACGTCTGTTACGTGTGTGTACTTATATATATATTAATTCGGCTTAGGTGTGTTTGGTGAGATGTTATCAGCCGTATTGTCAATGCTGCAACTCGTTTCATTTTGCTTCCTTCTCCAACGCCACCTATGTCACGCCATCTGGTATATGTTTTTGCATATATATTTAACCATGTTGGGACAGGTTTCTGCGTTTGGAGATGTCAGCGAGTTGCAGCATTGACAATACGGCTGATAACATCTCACCAAACACACCTAAGCCGAATTAATATATATATAAGTACACACATAAAACCAAATGTCGAGACCAGAGGCCTACTAGAAGGCTAACAGACGTCAAGAACGTAAGAAGCGTTATAGGGCAGGGTCTATCTAAGCCCTACTGACGAGTCCAATAGATAGACCCGGGATGAAAACGCAGGACTCCATCACATAACACCATAATTGTGAAAAAAATTGACTGAAAACCCAGGAATACATTGGAATAAATTAAAAACCCAGTCAGGAAAAATAAATATACAAAATTCTTTACATTTGCAAAGGTTCTTTAAATTAGACTATGAAGGCTTTCACGGCCGGTCAAATCACATATAGAAATGTTTTTCGGGCTCTGAAGCCGTGGTCCATGGGAATTTCTTCCTGACGTTTCGTCCACAACTGCGGTGGACATTATCAAAGGCGATGAGGCAGTGGGCGACGTGATCTCCCGTGCTTTCCGACAAAGACTGGTTCAACTACTTTCCATTTGAACATATTTATTTCAACTAAGAATTACATCTTTTAATTGCGCTTAATCTACGGCTCCTTAATGCTAACATCATTTAGTAATTATATCTATCTTCTCGAAGACACCCAGTGTCCCGTGACACCGGGTAGTGTTGGATTTCTACCAACTAAAAAACCCCCATTTTTGACTGCAAGTTTCCGGGAGTTATCCTTTAAAACATCATCTTACTAATTTTAGAGCTAATTAAGAGCATCTTACTAATTTTACACAAGCACTATACTACTTAATACTGCCTAATCACACTATCTTAAAGTTACTTACGGCACTCTGCAGTAAACTGCTGTAACTATTTGTTGCCCTATTGGGCCAGCTGGTGCCTGGGCCTCTTTTTCCTGGGCCCGTTGTCCTCTGGGTTCAACTACTGGATTCTTTGTCGTATTTATGCGGTCCGACCGTGTGAGCTCATGCGTGAGGAGTGGGAGGCGCTTCAATGGTTTTGGCGTACACGCTGTTTGCCGCAAAACCGTTTCCAATCTGGATTAAGGACCGTGACTTCTTCTTTCCTGTTAAAATTGTTGTCATGTTTGAAGATCTCAATAGCTTCTCTGGTTAGTCTCGGATAATACCGTTGAGATTGGTGCAAAATGTCCACTTCATCGAAACATGTTTGGTGGCCGTCTAGAAGTGCGTGTTCCGCTACTGCTGATTTTTCTGTTTGTCCTAATCTGCAACTTCTTTTATGCTCAGTGATCCTCGTGTTTACACTACGTTTTGTGGTGCCGATATATGATCTGCCACAACTGCATGGAACCCTGTAGACTCCTGGTGCCGATAAAGGATCCCGTTTGTCCTTGGCCGATCTCAAAGTCTGTTGGATTGTTCGAGTTGGTTTAAAGACTGTTTTCACTCTGTGTTTCTCCAGTATCCTGCCGATCCTGTCCGTGACTCCATGTATGTATGGGAAGCAAGCCCAACCCTTACGCTCATCATGCGTATCTGTTTTCTCAGGACGACCTCCACTGATTCTTGGTCGAATTGCTCTATTAAACTCGTTCTTGCTGTATCCATTCCAACCAAAGGCTCTTTCTAGGTGTTTCAATTCTCTTTCTAACTCATATGGTTCGCAAATTCTTCTGGCTCTTTCGGTGAGGGTTTTAAAGACTCCTCTCTTTTGACTGGGATGATGGTTTGATCCACTGTGCAGGTATCGGTCGGTATGTGTCGGTTTTCTGTACACCGTGTGGGCCAGCTTTCCGTTGGTTTTCTGGTTACCAAGACATCTAAAAATGGCAGTCGCCCATCCTTCTCCAGTTCCATAGTGAACTGTATTTTTGAGTTGATTGAGTTGAGCTGCTTCAGGAAGACTTTAAGTTCAACCAAACTAAGGCCCCAAACAACGAAAGTGTCATCAACATATCGAAACCAACACTTAGGCCTCCTCGCGGCTGTGTCCAGAGCGTCCATCTCAAATTTCTCTATAAAGTAGTTGGCTATCACCGGACTAAGGGGGCTGCCCATTGCTACTCCATCCGTCTGTTCATAGAATTCGTTTTTCCACTGAAAGTAGGTTGTGGTTAAGCAGTGTTCAAACAGTTTGGCGATGCCTGGTGGAAATTCTTCTTATCTCTCAATAAGTTTCATTGCCTCTTTGATTGGTACCATTGTGAACAACGAAACATCAAAACTCACAAGGATTTCTCCGGGAGCTAATGACAACGAGTGCAGCCTCTGAACAAAATGGTATGAGTCCTTTATAAAACTGTCGGTTTTTCCTATTTTGGCCTGTAAAATTCTTGTTAGATATTTTGCAATATCATAGGTCGGACTTCCAATAGCGCTCACAATGGGTCTCAGTGGTACATCTGATTTATGAATCTTGGGCAGTCCGTAGAGCCTTGGTGCGAGTGCTTCTGAGTTTGGCCAACTTCTCGGACGGAAATGTCATGTCCTTAATTAATTTGTTTGTTGTCCTTAGTATCCGTGCCGTCGGATCCCGTGCCAACTTATTGTACGTTGACGGGGTCAAAAGCACTTTAATTTTGTCCTCGTAGTTCAATGATGACATGACCACAGTTGCATTGCCCTTATCAGCTGGTAAAACGAGAATCTCCTTATCCTCGTTGAGCGTTTTCAAGGCATTTTTTCTCTGTCTGCAACCAGTCTTAGTCGGAAAGCACGGGAGATCACTTCGCCCACTGCCTCATCGCCTTTGATAATGTCCACCGCAGTTGTGGACGAAACGTCAGGAAGAAATTCCCATGGACCACGGCTTCAGAGCCCGAAAAACATTTCTATATGTGGTTCTTTAAGTTCCCAGCGTCCTTTAAAAAATGTTATTTTAACAATTAAAAAAATCCCAAAATGGCATGTTATGATCCAAGATTCCACATCCCGAGTGTAAATTATACTGGTTTTTATGATAACGCGAATGAAAAGCCAATATCTCAAAAACCATTTTAATATTAACATATAAAATAAAATATTTATTAACAAATATAAATGATCTAAACTCTATGTCAATTCCGCACCGAATGTGCGTCAGCCATGTGCTTTTTGTAGCCTTCCCTATAGTCAAAACTCTCCGGACATAAATGACAACAATACATATTCGTCAAATCTGAATGAACCAATCTTACATGGTATTTTAAGGCCGATTGATTCGAGTAAATTTTGCCACAATGCGGACAATTTCCACATTGACTGCTGTGGTGTGGAACTTCCGCTATTGATTTCGAAAAGTTCAGCGCTGCCTCTTCGGATGATAAAATCTACAAGGAAAATTTAACATTAAAATACACTGGAACTCAGCAAAGGAATACGAAAGTGTTACTTTTCAATGTGTAAACTTATTTTAGATTTACCTTGGGCGCTTTTGGATCTAGAAAAATCCATCTTCAGGGCGTTACTGAACGTTTTTTTTTTCGTTAATTTTGCGAAGGCTCCAGAAGTCTTAGAACCCGCACTTTTAACACTTTTGAAAACAAATAAGAGCCGTTTTTGATTTCATAATCTTTAGCGTTAGATGCAAATTACGTCGGCAAATTTTTTCAAAATAGGATCGAAAATCAGAATATTTTCTGGCTCAATTTAACCTGTTTTTTTTTACACAAAACCAATTAATTTGTTGCATATTAACCAGGCAATATGTTTTTTAAAAACTATTCATCAAATCAAAAAAAGAAATACGCTGTTTGAAAGACAATTTAATATGCTTTAATGTGAGAATAAATTATTGTGAGCATCCTATATTTAACATAGTGAAATTAATGCATTAAGCAAATGAAGCTTTTTTATTATTAACGTAAATAGGGTTATTGACAATTTAAAACTTAACACTTATTTTTTTAATAATGGGTATGACCTCCTCTTTCCCTAATAACTTCTCTCATACGATTAGGCATAGATCTAATCAAGTTTGTTATTGTTTCTTGAGGGATGTTAAACCACTCTTCTTCTACTGCAACAATAAGCTCTGGGATCGAGTTTGGGGTATGAAGTCTCGTTCCAATTCTTCGTTTTAGCTCATCCCATAAGTGTTCGATCGGATTTAGGTCAGGACTGTATGCTGGCCACTCCATAATCCGAAAACCGACTTCTGCATTGTAATCTTGCACGATTCTCGCGGTGTGCGGCCTGGCATTGTCATGCATAACGGTAAATTCGTCTGCAATGTAGTCGACGTAAGGTACCACATGAATTGCTAAAATCTCCTCGATATATCTAACAACCGTTAAACCTCTTCTTCCGTGAACACGGTCGCCCCTACGAATGAACTCAGGGTCGGTTCGTACGCCTATAGAAATTGCACCCCAGATCTAGAAACCACCTTCATAAGCACTCCGCTCTTCAAAGCAGCAATCTGCAAATCGCTCTCTTGGTCTTCGGTACACTTTCCTTCTTGGGTCGCTGCCATGGAGGCATATTCTGGTCTCATCTGAGAACAGAACAGATCCCCATTGTTCCAACGTTCAATTCAGATGATCCCGTGCAAAACGCAGGCGTGCTTGCCGATGAGCTGGAGTAAGTTTTGGACTAATCGCAGGTGTTTTAGGGGTCAGGTTATTTTCCTGCAGTCTTCGTCTTACTGTCCACTCCTCGCACCTCACGGAGCTATCGTTGCATTTGAACGGTATTAAGGTGACGATTTCTTAATGTTGCTGACATAATAAAGCGGTCATCACGAGCGGTTGTAAATCGCCTTCTGCCTGTTCCAGGTCGCCTATGAAAGGATCCAGTCTCCTCATAACGTTTGCACACTGTTCGAACCGCTGCGCATGTCGTATCCAATTGTCTAGCAACAGCTCGCTGACTAAGTCCATTTTCGATTAAAGCAATAACTTGGCCGGCTTTTTGTGGTGTAGTATGCATTAAACTAACACACTTAAACACTATTGAGATTATGAAAAACGAATTAATATGCAAATTTCAGTTGCAAACGCAATAATTTTAATATTTGACAATTTTTTTATTTTCGTTACAATCACCACATAAATACGTTGCATTTGTTTACCGATTGCTACGCATATAAACGACAAGCCTTCTTGATAAATTTATACTCACATTAAAGCATATTAAATTGTCTTTCAAACAGCATATTTCTTTTTTTGATCTGATGAATAGTTTTTAAAAAAATATAGTTAAAGTCAAAAGTTTACAGTGGGCCGATTTCTATGCACGCAAGTTTATAATATAAAAAAATATATATTTCAAGAATGTACTTTTTTATTCCAAAAAAGTGTTAAAGTTCGAAAGAATTAAAGTTTTCAAAATATTCTTTGCGAAAAACATTTCTTGCGATTAAATTGAAGGCCCAATTAGATGCTATTGCAAGCACATAATATTCCATTAAACATTTTAAAATATCGCTATTTAGAAGAAAATAATTGACTGTATGCTCTCTTTCATAAAATTATTTAATTTAGTTGCATCTCAAAATCGATCTTTTCAAGTACCTTGTAAAGACATTAAACAAAAGTTATTTGAATAGAAAGTCGACTTTTTAGCGAACGACCGAGCGACAAATTTCGCAATTTTGTAATAGTTGGACTGTAATATATACACTCTGTATACAACATGTTTGGTAAGTCGATGCTTTCCTCCTTGCAGCAGCTCATAGTTTCACTTATTTTGCATATATTTTCTTAATATAGCATTTATAAAAGAGTAACATTTATTAATACTGCATAGTAGCCATGACCGAAACGTTGGAAATTTTTGAACAGGAAAAAATATTGCAAACTATCAACTACAATAACTATCAAAGCAAGCAAAACTTTATCAAAATATTCTTAGCAGTATTAATAAATTTCAAAATTTCCTGGGTTTCAGTCAATTTTATTGTTTATTATTTAAAATGTTACAAATACGTTTCGGTGTCTTTCTCCACCATCATCAGTTTGTCTAAAATATACATTTTACATTTATTATCAATTTAATTAAAAATAAAAAACACATTCAGAAAATTAACCTATTAAAATTCAAATCACACACATATTAAAAAGTACAATTTGGGACCTTTGTTCTCAGGTAATGTAATCTTGCAACAAAAAAAAAACTGTTTTATTTATAAAAACTATAAACAGTTTTTTTTTTGTTTCGCTCGCTTGATATCGAATAAAATATGGAAAATTCAGTGACCAGTCAAATGTAAAGAAAGAAACATCTAAACATGTAAGTCAAATTTAGATCTCTAAACAATAGATTCTAGTCTTTTCCCGAACATGTTTATCCCGACTCATCACCTGAGAACAAAGGTCCCAAATTGTACTTTTTAATATGTGTGTGATTTGAATTTTAATAGGTTAATTTTCTAAATGTGTTTTTTTATTTTTAATTAAATTGATAATAATGTAAAATGTATATTTTAGACAAACTGATGATGGTGGAGAAAGACACCGAAACGTATTTGTAACATTTTAAATAATAAACAATAAAATTGACTGAAACCCAGGAAATTTTGAAATAAATTGAAGTACAGTCAGGAAAATATACACAACAAAGTATTAATAAATTATGGCCGTTTACTTAACTAAATCCTTCACACCTTGTGGGTCAAAACATAAGCATATCCGGAATATGGCATAGTAAGAAAATATATCAAAAATTACGTGCATGATAAGCCCCAGCAAGGAATGCATCGAATCGCCCAACTATTATTTTCTTAACTTTTCACTTATAACTTTTCTAATATATTAATACAATTTAAAAACCTGCGGTACAATTTCACAAAGAAAGTTGTTTATTATCCCCGCTTAGTCGCAACTTTGCCCCGATATATTTTTTAAATCACATATTGATTCAGTAAAGAAGCAGTTTAGGAAATTCCTCAGAAAAAAACCTCTGTACACAAAATTGAAAAAATTTCAAAATCACCTCCGATTTTCTAAAAAGAGGGAATTTAATAAAGAGCTAAGCTTTAAACTCACCTCCATTTCTGGTTGTTCCACTCCTTCAACCTTTATACTCTGCTGTAGATATTCACTAGGACGTTCAAACGATGAAGGACTGGATGAGGATTCTGAAGATGATCTCAATATCAACCGTTCCATTTCACTCTCTGGTGGTTTCCTCGGTATGAACACGGTTTTCGGTATTGAAATATCTGGCAATGCAGGCAATGTATTCAATTTTTCAGTTGGCACAGGTATTGCTGCTGGTTTACCAGAAGTAGGTTGAGATGTCAACGACCTCTCCAATATGCTTCCTGACTTAACTTCAAGAGCAGCTTCTAGTATTGAACTATGAGATTGACTTTCTATTTTCTCGGGAACTTCGTATATTTTGTTAAGGTTTTGATCACTATTTTCTTCCATACCTTCTTGGGATTCGAGCTTAATCTTGTCGGTTTCTAACTGTCCTAAAGGCACTGGTGGCACTAACATTTTGCAGATACTTTCTTCCAAAGTCGATTTGTGGCCTTTCGGATTGGCTTTGATTTTTTTCGCCGGGCAATCCTGATGCTCACTAGGGCTGGCTTTTATCTTTTTCGTTGGAGCAGCCTGTCTGTTTAGACTGTATGGTGTCTCATTGTTAATCAGCCCAGAGACTTGCAAAATCGTTGCAGTTTGCAGAAATGAAGGTAAGCTGTTCTTCAGACACCATCACCTCTCCATGATACATAAAGTTTACTATTGCTATCAGATCTACATGTGCTACATCTTTGAGAATTACTATAGGATGCGAGCAGGGATTCTCCTACAATTCATTCAATGTTAGGTACGTCTGTAGGAATGTTACTACTACCTTACCTTGAATATAGTTCGAAAATACGGGCTACATGCTGATAGGATGAATTTGTGGGCTTTTATACTGATTCCTTCACAAGTTAGGGTAACATCTGCAAGATCCTCTGTATTCTGAAGACTTTCAAAGCATTCAATATGCTCGTTTGAAACTTTGTCCACTTTAAGCAAAAATGCTTGGAAGTCATTGTTTATATTGGAACCTATTCTTAACATTAATGTGATTGAAATTAAATTTAACACGAGAAAAAAACAAACCACGTAGTTAAATAAAAAATGAAAACAATATAACGTCAAATAGAACGCAGAGAAATCAAAACAAACGTCAGCAGACATGCTCTTGTGTTTTCTTTTTGTGGCTTTGGCACCACTGCCTGAACCCCATTACTCTTTGCTCTCGCCACTCTATTTATTTTAAACAGTTAAATAAATAAGCTTTCCTAAATATTTAACAGGGATTTAAAAGTTGTAATAACTAAAATCCGAATATTTCAATGAAAACAATACACATTTCTCTACAAATGTTGCCAATCAAAGAAAACCCAATGTTTGTTTACTCGTCAAGCCCAAACATCACAAATTCGTCGATGTGTCATCGTAAAGGTAATTTTTTTAAATAATACCTTAACATGTTCGCAAACTAACAACAAGCTAACATTTAAAACTACAAATGGAACCAACTGAAGGCAAAAAAGTAAACTTGGAAGACTTACCAAAGGAGGATTTAGTTAAAAAGTGCAAATCTTTAATATCCTTGGCTCAAAAAGCTAAAGCCTCTAAAGAGAGCTTGCAGGAGGAAATCAACAGTCTGAAGAAGCAATTCAATCAGCCAACTCAAAACGATGCCACTATTGAACTAATCGAAAGTCTAACCAGTGAAAAATTACAACTGGTGAACCAAATTGAAGATCTAAAAGTGAAAAACCAAAACTTGAACACTAAACTGAAATCATTTGAAGAAAAGGTCATTGATTTGGAGACGGAAAATACCTCGTACCAGAGACAAGTTAAAAGGCTAACTGACGAAAATGAACAGCTTAATTTCGGATTTATCAACCCTTGAAACGCAAATAGCGGAGCTTCACAAACTGGGCGTAGAACAGAAGGGCCAGTTACTGGAACTGGAGAAATCAAACACCAATAGCATCAAGGATCTACAGAGCAAGTTAGCAATTAGTGTGGAAGAAGTCCAAAAACTCAACGCCAATCTAGCAAGTAAAGAGCAACATATATCAGGATTAAGTCAAGAGTTACAGGCTTTAAAAATTATTAAAAACACTTCCTTGCAGGAAAGCAATACAAATTGTGATAGTTACATTAAGGAAATAGATGAACTTAAAATTAGGAACGATAGCTATATTATAGAATTGTCAAGTATTAAAGATGTTAACGAAAAACTGAAAGAAAAAGTCACATTGTACCATTCAAAACTGAAAAAATTTGCCCTGAACATCAAGGAAGTTAAAAATGATAAAAACGTAATTATTGAACTGTTCAAGGCCTACACTGAGCAGATTAATGAATGGAAAGTGCAACTACTTAAAGCGAGTGCCGAATTTATCGAACTAGTCAATCAGCTCCAAGATGAAAATCGGAAGCTTAAACAAAACGCGCAAAATCCACAAACCAAACTGGAATTGGATCAATGCAACCAACAAATAATCAGCCAGAATGAAGTTATCCAAAGGCTTAATGCGGAACTTGCTGCAAAGGATAAAACAGTCCATGCAATCTCGGAAAATTTGGTCAGGATTGAGGACGAGAATAAAAACCTCAACAATGCCTGTCTCACCCACAAAGAAAAACTGGAAATCCTCAATCAGGAACTGAAAGAATTCAAATGCAAATATGAAACTGAAAATAATTTGCTCATCTCCACCAAAGAGGAAGTGAATAAGTTAAACGAAGCCCTAAGACACTCGGTGGATACCGAGAAAAGGTTAGCAGAAGAGTCTAGTGAGGAAATTCTAAGATTAGCTCGAAGTAATGAAAGCCTTGAAGAAAAACTTCAAGAACTGCAAGAGAAACTCAGCTTAAAAGAAAACAGAGCCCACGTGGATAGCTCGGTTCAAACCCATGAAGATACATCTTCATCACAGAATTCTGCGGATGAAAACAGTATTCAAGACTTGAAGAGAGAACACGTTGAACTGCTGCAAGAGATGAACGAGATGAACCAAGCTCTAAAGGAGAGAGGAGAAACAATATCCAAGCTGGAAGCGCACTGTGAGGAAATAAAGAAAAAACTGCAATTGTATGAAACGCAGGCAAATAAAAACGAGGAATTTATAACAGCTAAAGAAGAAACTATCAAGGAACTTTCAAAGGAATTAGATTCATTACGAAATGATAACCCGCCTGTTGAAAGCAATGAAATTGCAAATTTAAAATCTGAAATTGAAGCTCTAAGAAGCAAACTACAGAATAACATGGACACAAGCTATGCAGAAAGTGAAACCATGTCGACATCAACTATATCAAGATACGAAGAAACCAATCGGTTGAAAGAATTGGAAGGTTCCTGGGAAGAGAGATATGGAAAACTCAGAACATTGGCCGTTAAACTGAAGGCAAATATTCGAGATCAAGCAAACGCAATAAAAGAGCATGAAAAAGTGCGCGAAGACTTATTGAAAAAGCAATCAAACAATCTGAAAACTATCCAAAGTTTCCAGTCAGAAATCGACAAACTTCAGGACAACCTGGAGAAGGCGAATGTAGAGAAAAAGCAATACTTAAACAAGTTAAATTCCGCAGCAGAAAATATATCCAAAGACAAACAATTGCTGTCAGCAAATGAAGAAACAATTTCGCAGTTAAAGAAGGAAATTGCATTGCTTAATACTGGCCAGCAACAGGTTGATAACTGGAAAAAGCAAGTTAGCGCTAAGGTGCAAACATTGAGAAAAGATGCAGAAGCTAAAAACATCTTGCTAAAGGAGCTGGAGGGCAAGGTATTAAAATTGGAAAGTGATGTGGAAAACAAGACAGTTCAATTGAAGAGCGAACAGGAAAGTCATAGGCAGACAAAGAGTCTTTTGGAGCAAACTAGTTCAGAGCGCAAGAAGAACTCGGTTCTCAGCTTGGAAATGCAGGACTATGAGCGAAGCGTGAAAGAATTGTCTCAGAAGATTGATAAACACGTTAGTGAAATTAGCAATTTGCAAACTCAGCTGGATTCGCAGAAAAACACCGTCAACGTTTTACGAGAGCAGAACAAAATCCTAGAAGCAAGAATAAAGCAGGAGGAAAACAATGGGCAAAGCAGTTCACTAGAACTGGCAAGTTGCAAAAAGAATATTGCCAATTTAGGAGGATCTTATTCAGCAAAAGGAGCACAAAATTGCCGATGTCACTAAGCAATTGGAAATCGCACGGTCAGACAACGAAGAACTTTCCACTGAGTTATCCAAAGTTATTGCAGAACATCAAAAGGCCCTCAGTAATACAAAAGCTGAGCGGGACCAGCTGAGAAATCAGCAATCAAGCTTACAGCAGAATGTGCGAGAACTTCAAGACACACTCAAGTTGAGAGAGGATGAATTAAGTGCCATTAAGGGGGACTATGAAAGTTACAAAGTCCGAGCTCAGAGCGTACTGAAGAAGAACCAAAACCGAGACCTGGGACTCGAAGAAAAATTGTCTGAAGAACTTACCACTGCCAGAGCGCTTAATACGAACTTGAGCGATGAACTAAAAGAGTCTAGGTATGTATGCAGTTTTATATGCGGCCACCTTATTTTATTGAAATTTTGCAGAGAAAAGCTCCAAAGGAAAGAAGAAATTAATAAGGTACTTGCAACAGAAAAAGACCGATTAAATAAAAAAGTAACCGAACTGGAGACAGAAGTGCAAGACTTGAAGAACCACAACGAGCAACTGGAGGCCAAACACCAAAAAACAGTCAGTGAACATGGGGAAACTGTCAGGAATTTAAAGGTGCTTTTTCTCTACTTGTTACTCAATTTCTTCAGGGTTTAAAACAACTTTGTCATTTGAAGGTGCATGCAGAGACGCTATCTCAATGCTACCGCCAGCAGATCTCGGACCAAGAGGTTCGACATAATAGAGAAATTATTGAGCTTCAAAGTCAGCTGGATAAGACACCTTCACCAATGGACACTCTTCCCGAGCATCCAAACATGCTCAGGGAAGATGGCGAGGGCTCCGAGAGCGTAGAAAGCGCCCATCTCTCAAACAGTGTACATCCAATTCCATTGGATCGATTACTTGGTGAGTCTGAAGATAACAGTACTATTGAATATTTCCAGTTAAAATTTTTGATTTCAGATTCCAGGTCAGACGATGAAATAGTGCTTCTGAAGAAATCACTTTCAGATCAGGAATCCAAAGTTGTTCATTTAACAGCGTTGCTATCTGATACTGAGCAGGATTTAGCGAAGCATGTGCAGATGAACAAGGTGCTTAAAGAGGAGATTCGAAGACAGCAAAGATCGGTTGAACGAGAAAAACATGCCGACAATCTGGAGTACTTAAAAAATGTAGTTTTTAAGGTAAGTTCAGTTACTACAACTGGGGTTTTGCGCCAAAACATCCAAAGGTATATACAGGGTGATTGAAAAATGGTAGCCATTTCACTGGAGGAAAATATCACTCATATAAACTGAAAATATTTGCAAAAAAATTAAATCTGAATTCAGACAATAGCGACACATTCATATCTGGGTTAGGACGTTATCTCCAATTAATACTACGTAAATATGTGTTGAGCCAGCAATAATTTCCATTGATAGCATATAAATCGTCCTTTCCAAGTAAATTACGCCTTTTTTGAAACAGCCTGTAAATATTAGAAAATTTGAAGAAATATTGCAACGGCCCCAATATGTGCTGCGACCATATCCCTACAATACAGTGTGTCCAGTATAAAATGATGTACATGGGGATATTGGAAACCGTTAAAGAAAATACGTTTCGGTGTCTTTCTCCACCATCATCAGTTTGTCTGAAATACGCATTCACAGTCATCATTAATTAAAAAAAAAAGCCAAACCATAAAATTCAATACACACTAGATAAGTTTAATGTATCCCATGACACCATTAAATTCACCATTGAGGAAGACAAAAACAAATCATTAAACTTTTTGGATATGACGGTTATACAGCGTGTCCAGTCCAAACTTACCAGCATTTACATAAAAAATAGTCGCGTATCAGTATACAGTGTGTCCAGTATAAAATGATGTACATGGGGATATTGGAAATCGTTAAAGATACAGAGTGGACCAAATGGGGAAAAAGTTGCACAATCAAGTGCCTATAAATAATCTGTCATCAACTTCTTTGAACTCGGAATAGCAACGGATATACAGGGAAACAAAGAAAAAAGTGCGTTTTATAAAATCCTTTTTATTGTGTTTATTATAAAAGATACACTAACGAAAATTTCAGGGTGGGGGTAAGAAATGAGCGTGAATTTGAAAATAAAGTAAAAAATAATCTAGGCCCACTATGTTTAATGAGGCCGAAGTCAACTTTTTTTTTATGGGCGCCATATTGAATTTCTGCATTTTTAAATTTCCCTTTAAATATGCTCTTCAGCCATGTATAACATGTTTATGTTCGGTCAAGATAAATAATTAAAATTAACAAAATTAAGATTTTATGGTAGTAGGCATTGATATTTCTCTTCAATTTCCCCATAGTGACGTTCGTTGTCTGTTTTAATTACCCAGGTAACTGTCAAAGTAGAATTTATTGTCAGTGTCAAGTGTTTGTAATTAATTGTGTGTTTCAAAATGAATCACTTTTCAAATTATGAAAAATACAATATGTTGGAGTGTTTTATTCTCTGTCGTCGAAATGAAGCGAAAGCTGAAGAAATGTGTATTTAAATAAATATCCAGAGAGGCGACAACCTGGTAGAACTATGTTTAGGCGTCTGAAAGACAACCTTGTAGCTTATGGGAGTTTTGCTAAGGTAAAGAAAAACAAACTTCCAGACGAAAATAAAGAAAATTTGGTAATGCAAAGCGTGGTTGAGACACCTCGTACGTCTTTACGTCAAATTGAAGCCACAACAGGTGTTGCGCGGTCAACGGCGAATAGTATTTTAAAGCGTCATAAATATCACCCCTATCGTGAACGGCTCTGCCAGGGACTCCAGAATGGCGATGCGATTAGAAGAAAGGCATTTTGTCAGTGGTTTATTCAAAGAAATAACGAGATAGCAAACTTTTCCTTAAAAGTCCTTTGGTCAGATGAGAGCCAATTTACTAAATGTGGACTATTTAATCGTAAAAATACCATTTTATTGTCAGATGAAAATCCACGGCTGGTTCTTCAAGTTAGGTTTGGATTTAACGTCTGGTTAGGTATTGTGGGTACCCACGTGATTGGACCATTTTTTTAAATGAGAACTTAAATTCCGAGAGATATTTGAACTTCTTACAAACTAACGTAGAGGAAGCACTTATGGATGTACTTGTATTTCAAACAAGACGGCGCGCCGCCACATAATGGATGTATTATCACAGAATTTTTAAATCACGAATTTCCCAACAAGTGGATAGGCAACCTGGGACCAGTAAGATGGCCTGCGAGATCCCCTGACATAACACCGCTTGATTTTTTTGCATGGGGTTTCCTCAAAAATGTGGTATACTGTAGGTCATACGAAACCGAAGAGGAGCTGAGACACGCTGTTATAGAAGCTGTTAACAGAATTACCCCAGAAATGATCAGAAAATCCTGTGAAGCAGTAATGAGACGATGTATGTTGTGCGTACGAGAAAACGGTGGCTTATTTGAACACCTACTTTAATCCTAAAATGTTACTTGTTCTTTTGCAGTGTTCGATCTATGATCAATAATAATTTAAAGTAATAATTAATTGAGAGTAGTAAGTAATAATTAATTAAAGTAATAATTAACGAAGAGAGAAGTAATAATTAATAGAAATATCAATGCCTACTACCATAAAATCTTAATTTTGTTAATTTTAATTATTTATCTTGACCGAACATAAACATGTTATACATGGTTGAAGAGCATATTTAAAGGGGAATTTAAAAATGCAGAAATTCAATATGGCGCCCATAAAAAAAAGTTGACTTCGGCCTCATTAAACATAGTGGGCCTATATTATTTTTTACTTTATTTTCAAATTCACACTCATTTCTTACCCCCACCCTGAAAATTTCGTTATTGTATCTTTTATAATAAACACGATATAAAGGATTTTATAAAACGCACTTTTTTCTATTTTTCCCTGTATATCCGTTGCTATTCCGAGTTCAAAGAAGTTGATGACAGATTATATATAGGCACTTGATTGCGCAACTTTTTCCCCATTTGGTCCACTCTGTATCTTTAACGGTTTCCAATATCCCCTTGTACATCATTTTATACTGGACACACTGTATACTGATACGCGACTATTTTTTATGTAAATGCTGGTAAGTTTAAAAAATGTATATATGTTTCCCATCTCCAAGCAGAAGCGGGTTTGTCTAGTAACATCGATTCGCGGAAAACTGGATTCAATCATTTTAAATCCGGCTCGAAGGACCAAATTAATAATGGGAGTTTAGTTACACACATTAGTTTAACGTGACTGAGAAATAAGTTTTCCAGCTGATTATCGCCCCATGCTTTTCAAGGAAGGTTTCAAATATTTTTTTTTGGAAGCATCAAGCATCATTATCGTTGGAAAAATCTGATAAACTATTTACTGTTCTGTTTATTGGAGAATAAATGGGACGTTTTTTGCTGTTTTCTTTGCATTTTTGTTGCCGCAGATTTTTTCTTTTTAGTATTTCAGCAGCATTTAATTTTTTGAGCCATCGGTGGTGGAGCCATCAACCATTAAAGGTGTGATTACAAGGTATTTTTCGGGGGTCTTTCCAGTAACACAATTTTTGTTATTTGCATTTTCTCTGCGGAAGCAATCAATCTTGAAAATGTCTCCAAAAATTGATCATGAGCCAAGCAATATTTTGTAAAAATACCCCATTAATGGGGTAAATTAATTAATAAACGCTTATTAGATGCCTACTTTGTAAAGAAAAAGCAATTCTCGAATACTACAAAAGATATTGAAAAATGACCAAAGTAGAAACGTTTTCAAATGAAATGTGCTGTTACGGGGCTTTATTCTTGCTGTTTATCGTGGACAAAAGTTCTGGGATCCATCCAGATAAATTTCTTTTATTCAAAGATTTGGATGAGAAATGTGCAGCGTCGAGCAAACCACCTCTGAAGATGCAAGCCACTCGCGCTTGCGAAACGTTAGGAAAAAATTATTTTCCACAAAGGTGACGTGCCGAGTGGCGAAGCGGCCGTTTTGACTTTTCTGGTGGCCACCATATACGTCCCTCGCATTCATCATTTAGCGGGCGGTGCGAGGGGCGGGGGGAAAAAAGGGACCGTACCGGCAGAGATTAGTTGACTAATCTCTGGTACCGGCAGCCCCGAAGGAACCGCGTCCGGAGCTAGGGGAGAAAGAGTAGAACCGAGACCGACGCCACGCCACGCGGCCATTTTTTCTTGGTTTTTTTTTCTTTTCACCGAGTGCGGTACCGAAATCAAAATTCTTCCGGAGCATCCGTGCTCCTAGACGAGATAAAAGTGCCTAAACCCCCGCGGTAAGAGTGTACGCGGTCAGAGACAAGACTCTTTTCCAGCCGCGACACATATATAAACATTTGGGTGCGCGTCACAGATAGTTGGAGCCCTAGACAATATTTGTTTTCCCGTTTGTTTTTTCTTTGTGTTGGTTCTCTGTGTTATGGTATAGATAGACTGACCCTTTTGTTGTTTTTTTTTTCTGTTTGTCTTTTTATTTCCTGTACTCGCTTTGGCGGTACATACACTAAACTTGGGTTGATTCAGGGGGGTACTACCCGGAACAAGTACCTGGCATCCCGTAGTGGCAAACCGCCACTTACAACGACTTTGGTGCAGTGCGTTAGACTTTTATTTTAATTGTTTTGTTGCGCATCCATCAAGTTGTCCAAAATACAGGGACAGGGTCGCGATTCTAATTCCGGTCGAGCATCACCGGAAATTCCCTCCGCTCGCAACTCCAGCGAATGGAAGGGGGATCTGCACCACAAAGGCCTAACTTTTGATTTTCAATCACATTATTAATAATACAAAATTAATAAATAAATGCAAAACCAAATATTATATCTAGTTAACCCGAATCTGCAACCGCCTAGCCATAGAGGGTTTCTCCTCTTTGTCATCACCAATATAGTTTAATGCGCCGTTCTGAGTCAGTTAATAATTGTGCGCGGTGTTATTTCAAGCGGTTCTATTTCTGGAGCTTGTGGTTGTAATTTCTCTTTTTACCTCTAACAATTTGAATGAATCGTCACAACTTGAAAAGTTTTTAAATTGAGCTGGAAAGGGATTTTCATGTGCAGCTTAAACCGAAAGTGCTTTGCCTAATTTTTTAATATAAATCCTTAAAAGCCTTAACTGTTTAGTCAAATTTTCTGTCTACAGATAAATATTGAGCTAATCTTCATCAATTTTATACCTTATTTATACGGTTCGACATATACAGAATTTGATTTTAAACTTTTAAAATCCCCAACAAACTGTTCTAACTTTGATACAAGTGGGTTTTTCGGGTTTTTAGGCCGTCGTTTGGTAGAATTTCTTCTTGAAGTTTCGCAAGCACGTGCGGCTTGCATCTTCAGAAGTGGTTTGCTTGAACGCTTACACTGTTCTGATGCGATTCCTTTCATTGGAACATATTTATTTTCAACTAAGACAATTTCCATGTCGATTCCCGATGCGATTCCTCGGGCGCAGTCCGTATTTATTAACCGGTTGCGATGACGTGGTTTGTGATGACGTGGCCTGTGTCATCGGAGCCTGCGCATTCTGTTGGCTGTTGCTATCCTCCGGTGTACTGGATTCTCTCTCCTGTCCTAAGCTGTTGCTTTTTCTTGCTGTTTTTGCGTTGGTGAGTGCTGGAAACCATATCCCGTTCAGCGCCATTGTCTCTTCTTTTCTGTTGAAATTGTCGTCGTGTTTGTAGATCTCAATGGCTTCTCGTATTAGTCGGGGGCGATACCCTGTTGTCCGTGGCCAGGACCTGTGGCTCTCCGAAATAGATGTTGTGTGTTCCATCGCTGAGGGCATGTTCCGCCACTGCCGACTTCTCCACATGTCCCAGTTTACAATTCCGTCGGTGTTCTTCTATTCTTGTCGCAACCGATCTCTTAGTAGTTCCTATGTAGACGCCACAGGAGCATGGAATCCGGTAGATTCCTGCAGTTGCTAGGTGGGGTCTTTTGTCTTTAACTGACCCTAGACATTCTCGGATCTTTGTTGTGGGCTTGTAGACCGTTCTTATGTTGTGTTTCCTCAAGAGCCTCCCAATTCTGTCCGTAACCCTGGGAACATAGGGCAGGAAAGCTTTCAGAGTGGACTCACTTTTTTCAGCACGGCCCACATCTACAGCTTTTTGATGTCCAACTGGGAATATCCGTTCTGAAGAAAAGCTTTTTCCAAGTGCTGTAGTTCCGTTGTTAGATGTAGTGGTCCACATATTTTTCTGGCTCTATCCGTAAGAGACTTAAATAATAAAATAATAGTTTTAATAATAACGGACTGCGCCCGAGGAATCGCATCAGAACAGTGTAAGCGTTCAAGCAAGTCACTTCTGAAGATGCAAGTCGCACGTGCTCGCGAAACGTCAAGAAGAAATTCTACCGAACGACGGGCTAAAAACCCGAAAAACCCACTTGTTTCAAGGAATGGCCTCGAAAGTCTATCTCTTTTGATGTTCTAACTTTCTTCGGCTCTAACAGACTTTTTTGTTCGTTTGTATGCTATTTAATATAGCCGCATTTAATTTTTCTTTTAGTTTGTGACGTTAAGTACGGGAGACGAAAGAAGCAGGTTGGTGCCAGTATTAAATACGATCCTAAAGTTGAGTCCCGAAGAAACGCAAAAATTAACCATGGTGGCCAAAGGCGATCCTGGACTTAAAGGATGGACCAGTTACCTGCCGACGTGGTCTTCGCCCAATAAACCGCAGTAGTTAATTTTTGTAACTATGTAAAATAATTATTTTAAATAAATTGTCTTTTTAATAATTCCAATGTATTCCTGGGTTTCAGTCAATTTTATTGTTTATTATTTAAAATGTTACAAATACGTTTCGGTGTCTTTATCCACCATCATCAGTTTGTCTAAAATATATATTTACAGTTATCATCAAATTAAATAGAAAACTTTCACCAAAATTCACATATTAAAATACAAATCACACACATATTAAAAAGTACATCCAGAACATTGGTTTTCAGGTGATGAGTCAGGACAAACATGTCTGGGAAAAGACTAGAATCTATTGTTTAGAGATCTAAATTCAACTTACGTATATAGTTGCTACTAACTTCACATTTCACTGGTCACTGAATTTTCCATATTTTATTCGATATCAAGCGAGCGGAACAAAAAAACTGTTTATCTTTCGTCTTTTCTTTGCATTCTAGGAATTGCTTGGCAATTCTTCAATATCAGATGTTTACATTTCATTTACCTGGTTCAATCAGTTCATACATGCGATCATCTAATTAGCGTATGATACACAGCTAAGATTGTCTGTATCTGATCTGAAATTTATTGCATTCTGATGTTTCTTAATTTGTATCATTTCATGGATTCTTCTCTTATTATAGTTGTCCTCATTGATCAATATTTGTGTGTTATTGAAATCAAAATCATGCAACTTTTGTTGTGCATGTTGTGCTAATGCTGTTGCATTTTCGCTAACCTTTCTTAAGCTATACTTATGTTCGTTGAATGAAAATGAAAGAAAAGAATATACATCATTAGCACAACATGCACAACAAAAGTTGCATGATTTTGATTTCGATAACACACAAATATTGATCAATGAGGACAACTATAATAAGAGAAGAATCCATGAAATGATACAAATTAAGAAACATCAGAATGCAATAAATTTCAGATCAGATACAGACAATCTTAGCTCTGTGTATCATACGCTAATTAGATGATCGCATGTATGAACTGATTGGACCAGGTAAATGAAATGTAAACATCTGATATTGAAGAATTGCCAAGCAATTCCTAGAATGCAAAGAAAAGACGAAAGATAAACAGTTTTTTTGTTTCGCTCGCTTGATATCGAATAAAATATGGAAAATTCAGTGACCAGTGAAATGTGAAGTTGGTAGCAACTATATACGTAAGTTGAATTTAGATCTCTAAACAATAGATTCTAGTCTTTTCCCAGACATGTTGATCCTGACTCATCACCTGAAAACCAATGTTCTGGATGTACTTTTTAATATGTGTGTGATTTGTATTTTAATATGTGAATTTTGGTGAAAGTTTTCTATTTAATTTGATGATAACTGTAAATATATATTTTAGACAAACTGATGATGGTGGATAAAGACACCGAAACGTATTTGTAACATTTTAAATAATAAACAATAAAATTGACTGAAACCCAGGAATACATTGGAATGAATTAAAGTATAGTCAGGAAAATATACAAAACTTTTTAATAATGTTGATAACAATTGAAGTTGTTTGAATTTGGCGCACCCTTAGCAACCCTTCGGTGACAACTTCCCTTTGAGTTTCTAATCATGAAAAATTATTTTTGCTAATTTCCCGTCGTCCGTGTTCGCACAGTGCTTATAAATTTTAGCTGATATTATCCAGGGGGTTTAAGGTTCCCCTGGAAAGATATTTTACATTGTTTTACGGTTAAACAACAACTCAATCACTGCACTGATAAATCAATGCCTCTCCCCACCACCGACCGACGTTTTGCCATTATTTCCGCCGAACTGTCTGGAAGAGAAGTCGCTTTTCATCGCTCTGTGGTTTTCCTTTAGGTAAGCGCTTTTTTGAATAGTTACTTTTATTCTACCTTTATCTTGTGGATCCTTACACTATTCGGCTGCTGTCTGTTCAAATTGCCTGCAGAAAATTGCGCTCTGTTCTATTCAAGCTATATTTTCCTAGTTCAATGCTCAAAAATGCAACCGGCAATTTTTCAAAAGCCATGTTTATCGCAGTTTAGTTAATTTGGGCTTTTTCCTTTGGTTGATTGATTTAAAACAGATTGTATTTCACACAACTGAGCTGGATTGTTTTGCAAATTGCTGCAAAACAATTCCGCACTCCAATTAGGATAATAGTGCTAAAGTGAGCAATGAATGGACTGGCAATCTTGATTGCATTTTTCATTATTGACCTACGTCAACACGCATTTGCGGATTCCCGACAGGGAATCGATCGGTTCTGGCGGTGCAGAGACTAGCTTGAATGAATCCAGACTAATCAATAAATCCAGGTTTACAAACACGACACTCTATTTTGCCGGTGGTTTTTGCAAATTTCCAAACAAACTGCCTCGAGATCGCAACCTTAAGGCATATACAATGTATGTGGGTATATAACTATTTTACACTAGATATTTATAATCACATGAAACTGCTAAATAATAGTTCACTTGCCCATTGCATAGGGAAATATTATTAGCTTTGAAATGAGCGAAATTTTGCTGCCAAGAATTTTTTTCGTGTTGCAAAATCCAGAGCAGGCTGCGCCCTTGTCTATACCCAGTGAGCATTTTATTCCTAAAAAGGAAATGTTACAAAGCCGACGTCGTTGTGAAGTCACGATTCCCTTATTTTGTGTCAAATTTTACACAAAATATTGAATATCCTCATGGCGAGTGCCTAATTATACGCTAGAAAGGAATTATGTGTACTTTCACACATTGTAGGCCTTAAATTGGCACCCAAGGCATTGTTGCCTGAATCCAAGTAATCGGCCACGAGGTTTAGGATTTGTGTTAAAAGTGATTCCTTAGCATCAACTATGTTAACCTATGACACAAATGGGAAACGGTGTGTGCAACAAGTTGGGCACTGTTTTCTTTCGACCACAATATTTATTTGCGTATTTCGAAAAGAATGAATTACTCTCAGTATCAAAAGAGATAGACTTTCGAGGCCATTCCTTGAAACAAGTGGGTTTTTCGCCACTTGTTACTCTCAGTATGTTTCGGAGATGCCGCAATGGAATCTGTGTGTAACAAGGGTCGTTTTGCCTAAATTAGTTGAAATTTACACAGCTAATAGTATTTTTCTACTTCCCATCGCAATAGATGCATTGGCCAGACAATGTGTAAGTACTTTTGGTTTGCACTTATTGTCCAGTTTTTGGGGACCACGACAAACATTAACCACTTTTCCTCGAGTGTTGAAACCAAAGTCGCAAAATTTGAGCGAGAAGAAAGAGAATATAAAATATAAACAACAATCACAAAGCAATAAATCCATTAAACGTTTGTTTTCCAAGATGAAGACAGAGGTTTGTTATGATTAACATAACCTCAAACCAACTTGGTCATGTTAGCTGAAACCCGGTGTTCAATATTAACGCAGTGTAGGAATTGCATGGTGCAAATAAGAATTTGTGTTCCACAGTTTCCTTGTTGCGTTATAATACACATAAGGCATGATTATAGGGAATCTTGCATGCAGCGACCATTTTTTGAGTGTTTTCATTCAGTTGAGACCATCATTTTCAGTACTTCTTACTCGAAACATGAAATCTGGATTTAGGAAAAATAAATTGAAAACACACCCCACCAACTTTTCTGATGCCCGCAAACCCAGACTCAACACCAGACGTTCTACTGCACACAAGAAACCTGACAAACACCATCAACAACGTAAACTTAACCAACGAACTTGGATCCGACCACCTGGCTATTACGTTTAACATAGACTTACAACATACGCAACCTACCTCCAATACACCTATAGAGAAAAACTTAAACCTAACAAAGACTGACATAGACAAAGTGAAACAACATATACATGACTACATTCAATCACAAGCACACCCCATTTCAATAGAAACCATACAACAACAACTTTCACTAGCCATAGGAAAATATAGCCCGGAAATAAAAAATGCTTTCTACCGACATACACTACCCAAATACATACTTAACAGAAACATTAAAACTCTGATTGGACAATACCGACAAGACAAATGGCTAGAAACATGTAAAGAAATACAGAAGGACAAAGGCAAAACATACTGGCGAAAAATTAAGAAACTGGCGCAATACAGGAAGACTGGCACTACTGACACAATTGACGAAAACGGAATAGAACGCTACACAGACAAAGAGAAAGCGGACGCATTCGCCAGACACTATCAAAGGACCTTCAGCATATCGACAAACCCTAACTTCGACAATGACAACTGGAACTTGATCAACGACTGGTACTTGAACTATTTTAACAACTCACCAAACTATGCCTGCACACTGATCACAGACATAGAGTACGATGAAGCCCTAGCGCACATCAAGAACACTGCACCGGGGAAGGATAAAATTAAGGCAAAAGTCCTGAAAAGCCTAACTCAAGAAACACACAAACTGATCCTAACTGAATTGAACAACTGCATCACAAATGGCAGAATCCCAGAAACATGGAAAAACGGCTTAATAATCCCTATACCCAAAAATGGACTGGACAATACACAACCGAGCAACTACAGACCAATTACACTACTTCCAGTACTAGGCAAGATTTTTGAATGCATAATGAAGCAGCGGCTTGACAAAGTGATTGGAAAGTATATACCTACCTACCAATTTGGTTTCAAACAGCATCACTCGACCGTTCATCCGCTCTTTATTTTGGCCAACAATATACAAACTACCCACCTAACTGACAGAAAGACATCTTGCCTGTTTATGGACATTAACAAGGCTTTTGACAGTGTCTGGCATAGAGGCTTACTATACAAACTATACAAACTACACACACCAACATATCTACTACACACCATAAAGAACTTACTAGAAAACAGACAACTACAAGTACGAATTGACAAAACACTGTCATTTTCTTTTTCCCCTGAACAAGGGCTCCCTCAAGGATCCCCGCTCTCACCGTTTCTCTACAATATATACTGCCATGACATACAATTACAACTTACCAGACAAAAACCAAATCGACAGATCGGCATACATATTACAATACGCAGACGACACGGCACTTATTGTACATGACAAAACTACTGAGAGAGCAGCTCAAAGACTCCAAACACTAACAAACAACACAATGACATGGTTTTATAAATGGAGACTCACACCAAACGCGTCAAAAAACCAACTTCTGCTCACAAACCACAGACTCAACGCTGACTCCCCTACAATAACTGCAGACGGCCAAACGACACAACCAAAAAACGACGTAAAATACCTTGGAATCACAATTGACCACAAACTTAAATTCACTAAACACATACGAAACATCAGGGCAGAAACAATAAAGAGAACAAAACACTTCCGATCACTAACCTACAAAGACAGAGGAATCAGCACAAACACCGCCACCAAAATATATAAAGCTATTTGTAGACCCTTGCTAGACTATGGACATATACTCATGACCAACGGAACAGAAAGGACAAAACGTTATATACAAACAACAGAACAAATTGCACTAAGACAAATAACACGAATAAGACACCCCCAAAACCCACTACACAACCCCCCCACCCAACTACTATACGAACGCACAAACATGACAAAGATCTCTGAGAGACTCATACAGCTACAGACAAAATGGACAAACAACCCCTACAACTGGACCATACTGAATCCCCTTTGTCTTACAAGACCAACCAGACAATCCCGCTTTCGTTTCCCTACATTAACGCTACTCGAACACTTACAAACGCTACGGACTAGTGGACAATAAAATAATTCCTTCTTGCCACTGAAATCTCATTTATTCAATAGTATTGTTAACCTAGAATAAGAGAATTTTCATATTTGTTTTCATTTAGATTAAGACTGTATGTATTAAACAAGGGCAGAAAGACCGATAGGTCGATAGCCTTTTTTAGAAATAAAGATATTTACTACTACTAAATTGAAAATTTTCTTATTTCACACCAAATTAATATCAACTACGACCCACTAAAACATTATGCCATGTTTAAATTAATATTTGGCATATTTGTTTTTTTTATATTTTTTTTTCTTTAAAAAATATTATTCACGCACAATATATTTTTGAGGCCCCTTAGGATATTATGAGTACGAAGAAAAACTGCACGGAAAAGCATTCGCCGCAATGGAAATCGAGTTTGGTCAAGATGCAAACAAGTATTAATTATTATACTTGCTTAATTTTAAAGAACATATATTCTCTAACCATCAAAATACAATAACGACCGAGATTCGTGCGATGCATTAATAAAGTAGAATTTATGTCGAATATATATGCGGAAGTGAGTAGGAAATATGTCTGACTTGAACCATTATATAAAGACACAACTGAAATCACAATTCCTAATTTTATCCTAAATTGTGCCGTGCCACGGTGCTTCACTTCCGTCCCACGCGGGTCATGGAGAGGTTCTCGTTTCGGAACAGTAGCCGCAAATAGGCACAAGTTTTGCAAACAATTGCGGAAGTATTCCCTATTTGAATTAAAAATTTGCTCACTGGGTAGATCCTCAATTGTAGCTGTTTCTTGGTTCCCTTCCATCAAAGTGGTTCCTTTTCAAGCCAAAATCAATCAGATGGGAGTGGCGTTAAGAGTTCAACTTGCGAGCGTAAATCGTTCATTACAAGACCCACCCTAACGCAGAATATAGTAAACTATTTCAAGACACAAAGAGGTGTTACTTTAAGAGCGCATTTGAACAAACATCCCTAGCAAAGCAACTGTATAATGATACTGGGCTGCATGCAAAAAAAAATTATCATTTAAAGAATAGTAGTGTTTGCCTGTTCAATTGTTACTTAAATTTGCCGTTAAATTAGTCTCAATTGAATGTTCTGCGTTTTTCCTAATTGCAATAGCGAGTTTAACCGTTTAAAATAGCCTGTGTATGCACTTAAACTCAAAAGCTGCGTTACTAAATGAGAGGAAACTAGTTTCAAATTTATTAGTGCAATCGATATCTCAAACGATTTTTTTGTAATTTGCGGCGAAACGTGACCTCCTGTCGGAAAACGTTCAAGGGCAGAGTTGTAGCTAATAAAAAAAATCTGAAACTTTTGTATTTAACACTTTTAACCGTCAAAATGGCGAATAATCGATTTTTCAGTATTATTTTCTCGCGCGTAAATTATTTAATTTACATATAGATCTGTAAAAGCATGTCTTTGTTGGTGCTGAATAAGCGTGATTTTTTCGTAGTTCAGATGGCGATTAGTTTTCGAGTTATATAAATTTTTCGAAAAAACTACCCTTATCTTCCACGAACAATTGTCTTGATATTTTTTTTGTATTTCGAAAGTCTAAGCGGTCCCAAGTGTGAATTTCAAATAGATTTCTAATCATAGTTGTATTCCAGCGTTAATTTGTGGAAGCAAAGATTTTACGTTAATTTGTTTAACCTTTTCAACATGGTTTTCGCTACTTACTGTAATAAAATTCTTTCAACTGTAATAATCTTTCATGAAATCGACCTATAGTATGTAAATATAGTCCCCTATAAACAGAAATAATGAAGAAAATGGTAAATCATTGAAAATATTGAACAAATCATGAATCAGAGAGACTTCAATTTTTCGCAATTTTCAGCAGTTTAACGATAAATATTAACCACCAAGTCACATAGACCATTTTAAAGTACTGCCATTGAACATTTTCCGCTAGGAGGTCACGTTTCGCCGCAAATCGCAAAAATACCGTTTTTAACCCCTAAACTGCATCCCCATTTCCAGTGTTTTCGTGTTTAAATTCTTTTTTTCCTTAAAGTTGGAACCTTTACAACATTTGCCACCTGGTCTTTGCCTGATATTAATTACTGTGTATAATTTCCTGACTGTACTTCAATTTAATCCAAAAGGAATTCCTGGGTTCCAGTCGATTTTATTGTTTATTATTTAAAATGTCACAAATACGTTTCGGTGTTTTTCTCCACCATCATCAGTTTGTCTAAAATACACATTCACAGTCATCATTAATTAAAAAAAAAAGCCAAACCATAAAGTTCAATACACACTAGATAAGTTTAATGCTTTCCATGACACCATTAAATTCACCATTGAGGAAGACAAAAACAAATCATTAAACTTTTTGGATATGACAGTTATTATATATATGATGGTAATGGGGAAATAAAAACAAACTAGTACACAAAGGATGTATGGTCTGGTAGATACTTGAATTACCAATCATATGCACCTCTACAATATAAAAAAAGTGTTGTTACAGCTCTTACTGATAGAGCGATTAAATTGGCACATTATGAGTATAGAACAAAGAATCTTGAAAAAATAAAAAATATACTAATAATGAACAATTATCCCAAATCATTCTTCGAACCAATTATAAAACGAACAATAAATAAAATCTACAATTCCAATAAATGGAATAACATAAATAATACAATAAGAAAAAAAGAAGGTGAAATCAAGTATGTATCATTACCATACATTCCAGAAATCAACACGAAAATAAAAAAATATTTTAAACCGCATAATATTACTATAGCGGAAAAATACTAAAAACAACTTAGCGTAAGGAATGTTTCACAAAATTTAAACCTAAAAGTGATTAAGTTAAACACACCTAATGTAATATACAAGATTGATTGTTTGAACATGTGACAACACATACATAGGTCAAACAGGAGAATATTTAAAGAATATAAGTAATATACGAACATAAATATAGCTTAAGAAAGGTTAACGAAAATGGAACAGCATTAGCACAACATGCACAACAAAAGTTACATAGTTTTGATTTTGATAACACAAAAATATTAATCAATAAAGACAATTATAATAAGAGAAGAATCCATGAAATGATACAAATTAAAAAACATCAGAATGCAATGAATTTTAGATAAGACACAGACAATCTTAGCTCTATATCATACAGTAATTAAATGAACACATACATACACTAATTAAACCAACTACATAAAATATAAACACTTTATTATTTCTCTTATTCTTTCGCTCGATATTGATCAAAGTAAGGATTTCAATAGCCTGTCAAATGTGAAGGTGGAAACAGCCATACACGTAAGTAAAATTTAAATCTCTTAAACAATAGATTCTAGTCTCTTTCCGAACATGATTGTCCTGACTCATCACCTGTGAACCTGTTGTTTTTAATATACTTTTTAATGTGTGTAATTTGTATTTTATTATGTGAATTTTGATAGAGCTCTTTTTTTTTAATTAATGATGACTGTGAATGTGTATTTTGTATGAATGTGTAAGACACTGAAACGTATTTGTGACATTTTAAATAATAAACAATAAAATTGACTGGAACCCAGGAATTTTCCTGATATTAATTTATGTATTTTTTATTATATCAAATTTGTAACGGCGCTAGCCTAGTGCTAAACGACTCCAAGTAAACCTCCGCACCTTGTTTGAAATTAATTAGATTTCTTTTTTGTGTGTCTTCTTCAGATCGCACCATATGGGAAAGTTTTTTATTATTAATTTTACGAAAAAGTTATTCTTCATAAAAAGTTCTGCTTGTTCCAAAACCTAAATGCAACGTCTGATATAATTTTGTATGTGGTAAAGATGACATCATTTAATGTGTGTTATTTTTTTTTCAGTTAATCAGAATATAAAAATAGTGCTTATTGATCAATATGGGTAGAGAAAAAACTCATATTAACATTGTTGTAATTGGTCACGTGGATTCTGGAAAATCCACCTCCACTGGCCATTTGATTTACAAATGCGGTGGAATCGATAAACGTACAATTGAAAAGTTTGAAAAGGAAGCCCAAGAGATCGGCAAAGGATCCTTCAAGTATGCCTGGGTGCTGGATAAGCTGAAGGCCGAACGGGAAAGAGGCATTACAATCGATATTGCCTTATGGAAGTTTGAAACTGCTAAATACTATGTCACTATTATTGACGCTCCTGGACATAGGGACTTCATCAAGAATATGATTACTGGTACTTCGCAGGCGGATTGTGCTGTTCTTATTGTAGCCGCTGGTACTGGGGAGTTTGAGGCTGGGATATCGAAGAATGGACAGACTAGAGAACATGCTCTGCTCGCTGTCACTTTAGGTGGATAAACTATTTCAGCAAACAACCAGCTAATTAACACTTGAAAAAACGTATTTCTAGGGGTCAAGCAACTTATTGTGGGTGTTAACAAAATGGACAGCACTGAACCTCCATATTCCGAAGTTCGTTTTGAAGAAATCAAGCATGAGGTGTCTTCCTACATCAAGAAAATTGGATTCAATCCCAGCCGCCGTTCCGTTCGTGCCAATTTCTGGATGGCATGGCGACAACATGCTTGAACCCAGCGAAAAGATGCCTTGGTTCAAGGGATGGTCGATTGAACGCAAAGAAGGCAAAGCCGATGGTAAAACTCTAATTGAGGCCCTCGACTCCATCCTGCCTCCTTCTCGTCCGACTGACAAGGCTCTCAGATTGCCCCTTCAGGTAGGAAATACCAAAACGGTTTTCCCCAGTTCATCAACAATGTACTTCCATAGGATGTTTACAAGATTGGGGGCATAGGCACAGTGCCAGTGGGAAGAGTGGAAACGGGCATTTTGAAGCCAGGAATGGTGGTGATATTTGCGCCCGTAGGTCTAACTACAGAGGTAAAGTCAGTTGAGATGCACCACGAAGCATTGCAAGAAGCTGTCCCAGGAGACAACGTGGGATTCAACGTTAAGAACGTCTCAGTCAAGGAGTTGAGGCGTGGATTTGTTGCAGGCGATTCGAAAAATAATCCTCCGAGAGGTGCTGCTGATTTTACTGCTCAGGTAATAAGCAACAAACTTGATTCTAAACAGTAAGTAAGATACTAAACAAGAACAGGAAGGAACTGAAAACTAGTGGGGTTTGCACAGAAACGATAACTTGAAGGATGGAGAAGATAAATTATATCCTGTATTATTGTTATGAATTTGTGACAAAGAGTTTAAGGTGCTCTTGACTCTCAATTAAGAACAGACGCAATAAGTATATCATTTGATGTGTTTTCCAGATGCTGGTAGTAGAGAAAAAGCAAAAATGTTTTTATGAAACGTCGATTTAATCCTTTTTATCTTCGGTATTTTTAAGTGTGTACATAGTACAGTTCTGCACACTTTCTGAAGCTTTCCAGTTTTTTTTACACTATTTATAAGACTTGTCTTATGTATCTTAAACATATTCTAAAATTGCGTCCGTCATTTTGTCAAGAATTAAAATATATTTAAGAAAAATGCAAATTATCATTTTCAGGTCATTGTGTTGAATCATCCAGGACAGATATCGAATGGTTATACTCCAGTTTTGGATTGTCATACCGCTCATATCGCATGCAAATTTGCTGAGATAAAGGAAAAGTGCGATCGCCGATCCGGAAAAGTTACTGAAGAAAATCCGAAGTTTATTAAAGCGGGCGACGCCGCTTTTGTAAATTTGGTGCCGTCTAAGCCCATGTGTGTTGAGTCATTCCAGGTAATTACAGACTAATTTCACATCTTAGGAGTCTTTATTAACTGGTTTGGGTTGTAGGAGTTTCCACCGTTGGGGCGTTTCGCTGTGCGCGACATGCGTCAAACCGTAGCTGTGGGGGTGATTAAGCAGGTGAACTTTAAAGACACCGCCGGCAAAGTTACGAAGGCTGCCGAGAAGGCCCAAAAGAAGAAATAACTAGACGTAGCAAGGACTTCCATAGAAGGCCTCAAGAACATCTTCATCAACAGTTCTTATTATTTTCCTAGACGGCTCTTGCTTACTTACTTTCACCGGAAAGAGTTTAGAAGGAAAACTTGTGGTTTGACATCTTTTAGGTTCTCTTTGAAAATTTGTTGAAATGCACAGATTCTTCACACATTGATCTGTGCTAATTTACTCAGTATTTTATCATTTAACTATATTACGCTTGTTTATGTGATCGATAGTAGTGAGAACAATTATGATATTAGTGCTAATGTTTATGTTAAATTGATGATGATAGACTTGATTAATTCAGAAGCAGTGGCTTCAATAAATACCCAATAAACGTGGGATATTACCCAAAATGAACAATTTGCTTCAATTCCCTAGAACTCATTCTATTTTTTCGATTTATTTTTGTTATGTGAATGTGTAATATGGACCTAAGTCGCAGGATTTATTTGCAAGTTTAGTACATAGAAGAAATATGGACACAGAACCGCTATTGATTGGAAGAGCAAAAAATGGCATGTAAGTCGCAAGCAAATGTATTGTAACTCCGTTTTTAATAGTAAATTTGCAGAAATCTGAGTATAAAACGCTGCAAATGGTCATTCTGATATATTTAGGAGCCCCAAGAGAATAAAGTTGAGCTTTCTCAGAGGGAATCATTGGATAAAATGCGCTTTCTAAAAGTGAGAATAGCCTTAATTAGGTAACCCAGATCACCATTAGATCCCAAGATATTTTTTAAAATTCAGATTAATTAGTAATTAATTCGTTCAGATTAATTAGTAAATGCGAAACAGTTGAGGAAAATTAAGCACCAGACATTTTAAAGCCTATGACTTGCATTCGCCTTTTATTAATAAATAGAGATATTGATCGGGAAAAAATTGAATAATAAGTTGTAAATAGTTCAAAGCTCCTAGAAAAAGCTCTAGTAAATAGAAACACTAATAATTTGTAGTGTAAAAGCTGAATTAGTTAAATTACTAAACATTTTTGAGAATAATTTAAAGTTATTTCGGCTAAGTTGTGCCATAGATTTAGGATTTTTAATCGACATTTTACACATATTATTTGTTTAAATTTCGTATAATTTCATAAATGTAAGGTAAAGAGATATCCTGAATTATCGCACATTAAAGTAAATTTCTTCTACAAGCGGTGAAAATCCGAGACTAGTTCCAATGGCGCTCACTAGAATAAGCGGTAAACGGCATTCTACAGCCTTAAATTCCAATCTATAACCTCTAATCTTTGTTTTCATTCATTGAACTGTTTACTACACTAGTATACAGTTCACAGTTTTAATGTAGGTCTTTTTACTGTACAGATTACTGTTTTTATTATTTTGGGTTTAATGAAATATGGAATTGCCGGATAATTCAAAGGAAGAATCCGATAAGGACAGTGTTCTGCCTACAAAGTGTGGAATATGTGGGAATCCTCATTTTTATCGTGACTGCAAATATGTGATTATTAATACTAAGGTCATACCTAATGTTATTCATGATATTACAGCTTATTGTGTATATTTTCCTGACTGTACTTCAATTTATTTAAAAAAAATTCCTGGGTTTCAGTCAATTTTATTGTTTATTATTTAAAATGTTACAAATACGTTTCGGTGTCTTTCTCCATCATCATCAGTTTGTCTAAAATATACATTTACAGTTATCATCAATTTAAATAAAAAATTTTCATCAAAATTCACATATTAAAATACAAATCACACACATATTAAAAAGTACATTAAGAACATTGGTTTTCAGGTGATGAGTCAGGACAACCATGTCTGGGAAAAGACTAGAATCTATTGTTTAGAGATTTAAATTTAACTTACGTGTATAGTTGTTTCTACCTTCACATTTGACTGGCTATTGAATTCCATATTTTATTCGATATCGAGCGAGAGAACAAAAAAAAAACTGTTTATATTTCGCTTTTTCTTTGCATTCTAGGAATTGCTCTGCAATTCCTCAATATCCGGTGTTTATATTTCATTTATTTGGTCCAATCAGTGTATGCATGCGCTCATTAATTAGTGTGTGATACACAGAGCTAAGATTGTCTGTGTCTGATCTAAAATTCATTGCATTCTGATGTTTTTTAATCTGTATCATTTCATGGATTTTTCTCTTATTATAATTGTTTTCATTGATTAATATTTGTGTTATCAAAATCAAAACTATGTAACTTTGTTGTGCATGTTGTGCTAATGCTGTTCCATTTTCGTTAACCTTTCTTAAGCTATATTTATGTTCGTATATTCTTTTCTTTAAATATTGTCCTGTTTGTCCTATATATGTGTTGTCACAGTCCAAACAGTCAATCTTGTATATTACGTTAGGTGTGTCCAACTTATCACTTTTAGGTTTAAATTTTGTGAAACATTCCTTTGCCAAGTTGTTTTTAGTTTTTTCCGCCATAGTAATATTATGTGGCTTTAAAACATTTTTTATTTTCGTGTTGATTTCTGGAATATACGGTAATGATACATACTTGATTTCACCTTCTTTTTTCTTATTTATATTATTTATCTTGTTCCATTTATTTGAATTGTAGTACTTATTAGTAGTACTTATTTCTACCATGAAAAACATTCGTCTGATTTAATTACCAAGCATTCCAAAAATGTTCTAAAATGCAAAAGAACAATATAAACCACACAGACCCACAGAACCTACGACAGGGCACAGAAATCATTTCTTAAGGAACAATTACACAACACCAGAAATAAGTTTAGTTTTCTGAGCATTTCTACAAACTGGCAAATTACACTGATCTGAACTAGACCCAAATCCCAAATATCGTCCACTTTTCTAACTTTTCCAACATTTCAGTCAAGACTACCATTGTGATCTGTACCTACTCACTTTTGATACAATTCAAAGGATTTAAAAGTTTTCATCGCAATAAAATATAAAATCTTAACAGTTTTCATAATATTGATGTTAAGTGCAAATATTAATTAAATAGGACTTTATTTCAAATTCACAGGTTCCTGATAGAGAAGTACCATCTAGAGCCAAACAATCCTTGCCAGATATTCTGGAAATCCGCAAACTGGCCGATGAAAGTTATTCAATATACAGCAAAGTAATACTGGAAGCTGGTACGGAATTTGGACCGTTTGTAGCGAAGAAAACTCTAACGTTACACCCATTTGCTATATTCCCTATCAAAGTGTTTCACGAAAATGAATCAGACTTGTCCGAATATTACCTGGATACTGTGGAGGAAAATGATTGTTGTTGGCTGATGTTCGTCAAGCCTGCTAGTGATGTTGAGGAGCAAAACTTAATTTGCTATCAGGTGCAACAAATATTCTTTAACAAATAATTTTAAAAAATTCCTGGGTTTCAGTCAATTTTATTGTTTATTATTTAAAATGTTACAAATACGTTTCGGTGTCTTTCTCCACCATCATCAGTTTGTGTGTATAGTTGTTTCTACCTTCACATTTGACTCTGAGTCTTTGACTGAGATTTTGACTCTGAGTCTTTGACTGAGAGTCAAATGTGAAGGTAGAAACAACTATACACACAAACTGATGATGGTGGAGAAAGACACCGAAACGTATTTGTAACATTTTAAATAATAAACAATAAAATTGACTGAAACCCAGGAATTTTTTGAAATAAATTAAAGTACAGTCAGCAAAATATACTTAACAAATAATAGAAAACTAATATTCAATCAATAATTTTAGGAAAATGAAGATATTTTTTTTGGCACAATAAGGGACATATTGCCTGGTGAAGAATTAAAAGTGTGGTACTCTCCCTACTATGCGTTCAAAATGCAGAAAAATACTCTCACCTTTAAGGAGTCATCACAACTGCAAGTGGAAACAGGTTGATAATTCTGGCTAAATAGTTAAAATACCTACGTTAACTGTTAACAATTTACTTTAGTTGAGTGCAAACCTGCGGCTGATGACTTAAACACGTTGATCAAAGAACAGCAAAACATTGTTCCTCATGTGGTGTGGAATTGCAAATTTTGCTACAAACTGGAGAAAAATGTTACTGATTTCGCCAAGCATTTGTTGACGCATTATGCAATTAAAGAGAAAAGAACATGCCAGTCTTGCAACAATCATTTCCGTTATTCAACGGCAAGTTTAGTGAAATTGCAAATGATTTTCTGTAGTATAATTTTTAATTTTTTGTAGCATTTTAAACAACACATCAGATTTTGTCGTCCAGAGCCAACAGAAAAAACACCCAACTGCCAACCGATCTTTTCAAAAGTGGCCGAAAAACCACAACCTGAGGCTAAGCAACAAGCAAAAAGTGATAATATAGGCGGGCCTTTACTTGCTCAGTGTTTAAATGAGAGCCTGAATAATTCGAATTCTCTACTCCCACAAAGTGATCAACCCTTTTTCGAGATGGAAAATTACGAAAACCCCGATTTGCTATTTGGAAGTGAGTTGCTAGGAATTAATATTGACCTGCAAAATGGAACAAAGGACGTTGATAAGAAGTATTTCGTTTGCGATATATGTTTGAAGAAGTTTCCTAATGTAAAAGGAATTTCAAATCATTTAAAATTGCACATAGGAAACTACTTTTGTCCCGATTGTAAAAAGGTGAGGCAGCTTTTTAGACGATTGGAAACTTTAACTGGGGTTTAATAACACTTTTAGATTTTTGGACGGCCAGAAAGCTTCAAGTATCACAAATGTAACCGAGTATACTCTCTTAAATGTCCTAAATGCGAAAGAATCTTCTACCAGAAGAAATACCTGTTAAAACATATATCGGTGTTCCATGAAAGGAAACATGCCTGCCCATCGTGCCAAAAACTCTGCTTTTCTTCCACTGAACTGAGGAATCATTATTGCAGGAAGCTCCCCAAAGAAAAGCGAAAAGTTCTCAAATGTGTCGCCTGCCCCAAGATGTTCGTTTCCGAAATGGGCCTAAGGAAGCACAAGAAGAATCACTTGAATGACGGCATGTCGACAACATACATTTGCTCGGAATGCAGCGAAACTTTCTCATCAAAGCTGATTTATCAGCGACACGAACGTACAATCCATAGCAAATCTCGGCAATACGAGTGTAAGATCTGTGATAAAGTGTTTTATAGAGGAGATGCTTTGAAAATGCATTTAACCAATATTCACATGCAAGGCAAAGCTGAGGTAAGCTACTACTACTCAAAGTTTGATAAATTCTTATAAACTTTGTAATTTTAGGGCCTTCAATGTCCGAGTTGTAACAGGAAGTTTAAAAGTAATAAATACTTGCAAGACCATATGAAATCGTTTCACGACAATTCAAAATATAGATGTAACCTCTGCACACACTCATTCAAATATTCACGTAATTTATCCAGGCACTTGAAGATGGTTCATGGGAAAGAAGAACTCTTTGAAGATGCATATGAGTGTCCAACATGTAGGATTAAAGTAAAATTGAAAAGCTCGCTTCGTCGACATTTAAGAACCAAACATCCAGAAAAGTTTTCCTTAAGTCGTATGAAGATCACTTCGAGTCAGATTGAAGTGCAGGAATTAAAATTCAAGTGTCCAATATGCGATTTGAAAGTGAAGCTCAAGTCGTCATTGCATCGGCATATTTTGAAGAAACATCCCGATGATTATAAGAATGTTTGTGGCCAGATAAAGGAAAAGGACCGGATTACTGGTAACTCCAAAAAGGTTTGCTATTTAATTTGACGATTTTTCCCGAAAAATAATACCATGATTATCAGCAGAGAAAGCAAATTGACGATGAATTCGATAAATTGATGGACCTGCAAAAGACTATAGAAAATATGGACTTTAACATAGATACCTGCAATGAAAACCTGCTGAGCGGAAATGAAACCATCGATAAATTTTTGAAGGAGAGCAGCGATCAAATTTCCATTTTCTTTGCGGACAGTCCGAAACCGATTCCAATAGTTAACGAAATTAGTACTGTAATTACGGACAGAGCAACCAATAGGGAGGTTGGGCTATCTATGCCAGATTTGTTGGAATTGGAGCATGAGATTAAGGCAGGTGAGTGAAGTAGTTCAACAATTGCAAAGAGCAAACCTCGCTTAAGTAAAGTTTATCTCTTAAAGTTCTTCTGTGAAAATATTAAGACTTTCTGGATAATTCAGATATTAATGTTTAACTACTTTGGCCTTTCACCGTCAATAAAATGCTAAACACTTGGCATTCGCGCTGTAATAAATTATTAAAAAACTGCAGGCAAGTGTGTGCAAGTAAAGGTTTTCTCTCTAAAAGAGCAAGACACAACACAACGCTGCAGACTGCTAGGATCGCAACGGATGCCTATGCAGCATTTAATAAGCTTCAAAGTACGGTAATACTGCTTCTCGTTATGGAAAGGGCCTTCGACACAGTCTGGCACACAGGCCTGCTGTATAAGTTGTTTGCCGTACATTCACTGCCACTCTACCTAGTTTCCCTTATAGCGTCTTACCTAAAAAACCGTACCAACCAGGTGAAAGTGGAGAATTCCACTTCTGCCAAAAGACGCATCGCGGCAGGAGTACCACAAGGTACAGTAATTTCGCCGTTGCTGTATACATTGTATACAGCAGACATTCCAAAACTTCCCACTACAAAAATAGTACAATACGCGGATGATACGGCGATCTACACATCGTCTTTCTATGCTCAGGCTGCGAAATCTCGCATTGCGCATCACCTGAGTTTATTGACGCCGTATTTCGATAAATGGAAACTTAAAGTGAATCCCAGGAAGACTGAACTTATTATCTTTTCGCGCAAATTCACTAACAACAAAATCTTATCACCACTCGTGGTCCAAAACACTCCTATCAAACCAACAAAAGAGGTGAAATACCTGGGATTCAAACTAAACGCCCGACTCCATTTCAATAAGCATGTTGACTATGCTGTACAAAAGACTGCCATGGCCTGAAGAAAGTTGTACTCTCTTCTGGCGCGAAATTCTTTCCTATCATCTCGAAATAAACTTCTGCTCTACACCTCCACCATAAGGCCCATACTGACCTACGGCTCCCCTGTCTGGCACTCTGTGATTCCACGAGACGACGTGTTCAAAGGACCCAAAATAGGTTCCTGAGAGGCGTCCTATCGGCTGGCAGATACACCAGAATAACCGAAATGCACGAAGCTACAGGGATGGCCTATATAGATACCATCGCTGAAAAATTTTATCATAGGCAAGGCTCAGTCCTTACCCGAAATATCACCCAAGTAAGAGCAAACGATCGCCCAACCCATGGTCCCCTGTATAAGCGACTTCCCATATTTTATGAGGATTTTGTCCCTGACAGTACGTGACGACAAACAAACATTGCCTGCCAGTTGCAGACAGTCGTTTCTCTCAGGCTGGAAACGCACAAATCCAACATAACGTGACTTGACGGGTTCGTCCTGCCTCGTTCTGGCTGGTGTTGGCTGGTTCTTGCACCGATCGGGGCGGGGGCGGATGGATTTGGTCATCTAGTTGAGACTGCCGATGGTTAACGCCACGGCTGACAGTATCAAACTTAAAGGTCGAAGCAAAAGGGGTTTTTGGCTTCCCTTCAGGAAGACCTTTTTTCCTTAATGAATGCCCCTCGAATAAAACCAAAACCGCCACTTCAAGACTATCTCCTGACGTTGTCGTGCGTATGGCTAGCTCGGGAATGTCCATGTTAGGGTACTGCCCAGGTAATGGACGACTTAGCGCGCCTATTTAGATCATGGGCAAAGAGCAACCGGCCGAACATCTGGCTAGACATGGGAGTTATGTTTTTTTAACTTTGTTTGTGAATTTTATTAATGGGAATGTTCAATAAATTTTTATCTATCTATCTATCTCTAAAAGAGCTCTGCAGCACTGCAGCGCTTCAACATTCACTAAAAAATTTTCCATTGTTCAGCATGCTCGTTTTCCGAATAAATCTTAAGAGTAAAGTAGCTTTTTTGGACAATATTGCAACATGCATGAGAACAAGTTATACATACATAAACTTGCTACATTTCTAAATTTTCCGCTGAGAATAAACTCTTTAACACAATTTTGTTTTTTCCAGCTAAACATGCAGTTACTCCAGCTGCAAACAAGACTTTCGATCCTCTGCTGGCCCTTAATTCCTCGGATGTAGTATTGTATGCCCTCAACAGTAAGCCTGATTAAGGTATTAAAATTTACTAAGTTTTAATTAAAGTAACTAATTTCAAAAGAAAAATTATAATTTAAAGATAAAAAAGATGGCGTTGAGAGCTCATCGTTTCCTAGTCACAGTTGACTTTCCTTTCGCATGATTTCCAGTCCTTTCATTCAGTGGTTTAAATAAAGCTGCAGGCGTATTAACTACTCGTAGATAAAGTCAAGTAGAATATATTTTATATACATATAAATATTATGGACAAAACAGCAAAGTACCACTAAGTCTACGATTTCTAAGAAAGTTCTCTATCTCGATGCACAACTAGAATTTGGTTTGGCGGTGGTATTTAAAATGTTCTGGCTTGGCGGTTTTTTTCAGATATGAGCAATTGCTCGATAATTCACTGGGCCTGTAGTTGGAAAGCTGTTGATAAACCTATAATACATCAGGGATGATTTTTTTATATCGCAATCTATTGATTTAATCATGCCTGTTTCATTCTTTGGATATTCACTCGACTGACCGTGATATGATTAACCATGGGCAGGGGATAGTGTAGGCCCACGGTACATTTAGCTCCCTTTTGAACGTTTTCCGGAGCCATCCATGGCTCATGGATATATTGGGTAGGCATATTCTTTAGCATTGGCAAGTATTTCCTGAAACCTGCGGTTTGAGAGTGGTTCGCTTTTTTAAGGGCGCATACCGAATGTAGTCTCCATTAGGATCGGCTTTTCTCCCGAACTTCACGGGGCAGTAGCAGTGGAAAAATTGCTGGAAGAAGCTGGAGCATGAAAGCCACATCCATGTTCCAGCATTTACCGACCAATCGGCGTCTAGTAGTAGTTCCTCAAAAACCTTAGCATTCATACTTATATCAGTGGATGCCCTTTCCAGAAAGTGCGCATTTACCTTCATTCCTTCTTCCCAGGATATCCACAAATCGCCCCGTGTTAAAAAGCAAGCCACAGCGTGCCTTGCCAAGTGATGAATCCATCCTTCTTGCCTCAGCTGGGTCATTATTGCGTCAATCCATGGAAAGCCCGTTTGTCCCTACATGGAAATAGAATGTCTGGCCTCGTTTTATGAAACTGGGCGTTATTTTGTGTTATTATAGTTACATTTGCCCACTTTGCGAGCGCTTCCGCATTCTGGTCCCAAGGGATTTGGACGCATATCGGGTTCCCAAGCATCTTATCGAAGTTGGGATTTTTAGTCGCTGCACAGTAGAAAAATTCGCGCCACAACAACTGCCCATGCAAAGACAATGGAGGGAATGCCTAAAATAGCTAACCAGTTTAATACAAGCAACGCGTTGTTCTACTTTTAGGAAAACTGACCTTTTTTATTTTTTTGTAAAGGTCGGTAAGTTGATAGTAGAAGAGCCGAGTAGAGAGACAGCCGAATCGCAAGTAGGGCGACAGCCCAGTTTGCGATGGCAGAAGTGATTGCGGGGTCATTTTCGGTCTTCCAAACGATGCGACCCAGGCTTTTCTTTCCAGATGTCGTTCCAGCCTTGTTAGCGCCTCAGTTTCACCACCCTGATCAGGTTAGTTTATACATGGATTTTTTACACAGATCAGCAAAGTTATCACCTGCCAAACTGGATAATTGAGGCCTTCAATATCGAATCCCAGTTCTTGCAGAGTGGGAACGCCATACTTTTCATCGTGGTCATCCGATAAAGGTGTGTGGGCATTTTGAACTGAATGCGTGGTAACCGAAGGTTCAGGTTGTGGTGGTGCTCCCATACAAGCGATTATCGCCAAAAATTGGTGGTAAGTTATCGGGGCTTTTCCACCGTTTCTGGAACAGAACATAAAAGGTGGTTTGCTCGGCGTAGCAACGTTGAGAAAAGGTCGGGAGCCAATTTTCATCCACGACGGTCTAAAACCCCGAAAAACTCATCAGTTTAGGCCTATTTCTTTTGATCGGTTGGTGATGGTTGATTCTGCATCGTTTAGCCCAATTCAACTTATACCAACCTGTCAATGATATTTTGCAGTTGATATAAAGTATGGGAGTCCTTTTGGTCAACAGTAATGCCCATTTCCTTGCAAAGTGTCGTGATATTGTGGTCGCGGACCCGACCAAAAGGCTCCGGGTCTTCCTCAAAGGTAAGAGCCGTTGTGCCCCATTCGCGAAACAGTTTAGGTAGCGCGTCTGCAGGCTGGCCCCTGATTACAAACAGCCTGGAGTCTAATTTTTTCAGGCTGCGGTCCAGATCGTCTAGGCATTGCAGCAGGAATCTGAAATTCCAAAGAAATTCTTCGTCGGTTTTAACTTTTTTTGTGGCTTCTTATCACTCACCTCCACTTGTTGACTCCCACATTGGAGGAACTTGCAAACCAGGGGTCTAGGACGAAGACGCAACGGAAGGTAGTAGCTCCTTTTAGACCCTCTCTAAGTGATGGGTTGTCGTGTAGTCGTAGTCCCTTTAAACAGGGGTTTTCAATGAAATTATTTTGAATTTGGAAGTTGCGAGTCGCTGACCTTTCGAAACCAGTGTACTGCGTGCTTCCCCTCCTGGTGGGCCGCAGATTCGAGCACATCAACGTTCATCTATGGGGGTGGGTGTTCATCGTTAGGTTTTACTGGACCTAGAGTAAATTATTTTATCTTTATTTTACATTGATTACTGTGTATATTTTCCTGACTGTATTTCAATTTAATCCAAAAAAATTCCTGGGTTTCAGTCCATTTTATTGTTTATTATTTAAAATGTCACAAATACGTTTCGGAGTCTTTCTCCACCATCATCAGTTTGTATGTATAGCTGTTTCTACCTTCACATTTTGTAACCTTCATTTTCATAACCACATTTTCTACCTTCACATAAAATGTGAAGGTAGAAACAGCTATACATACAAACTGATGATGGTGGAGAAAGACACCGAAACGTATTTGTGACATTTTAAATAATAAACAATAAAATTGACTGAATCCCAGGAATTTTTTTGGTTTAAATTGATTGCAAGTTATTTTTATATTTTTTACTTTTCTTCAATATTTTAATATTGAAATAATTTTTTTTAATTTTACTTTGATATGTGATATATACAATTTCTACGTGGTTACTAGATAATTATAATTGCTTGATGCTTACTAAAACATTTTCTTCTAATTCTCATGTACTTTATGGATGGAAGCTTTTCTAGAGTGATCGTGAGTACGTAAAGTTGTTGTCTAAAAATTATTTTAATTATGCGCTTTATATTTTATCTGTTCTTATCATTTTTGAATATTTCGCATAATGCAATGACAAACTACATTAAATAGGACGTTGAAAATTAGAATTTATTTTTGGTCGTTAATAATGTATTTGATGGGTGAAATTGCTGTTTTTCTGAAAAACCAAGATTGTCTTTAGAGTTTTGTCGCATTTTCCCGATTTCTTGTAATTTTTTCGATAAAGCAATTTTCTAAATTGAGCATTTAACCTTCTAGCGCTTATAACTCGATAACTATACAAAATAGAACCAACTCGGAAATACACCTCTTAAATTTAATAGTAGGTACGTCGTTCAACACTTTGTTTCAACCATTAAACTTATCTAAACATCAGAAAAAAATTAAAAACTATAATTAAGACTGCAAAACTGTAAATGTTTTTATCATTAACTAAACTTTTTGTTGCCTTCTATTCTTGAACCTTCTTCAAACACAGTGGAAGAAGTTTTTTTTTATGTCGATAATCGGTCGATAATTAGGAATTGTATATCTTTGTTGGCTTTTCATGCGATTTCATACTTAAGAAACAACAAAATACTCTGCCACCAACGCCTATGTTTGGTTTTATTTTATATCGATACTCTACTAGCTGTTGAACATATTGGCCAAATATTCGATAAGGAGAGTCTCTGGAGTTTTTGCAATTCCACTTTTCTGCGGCATACAGTAAAAATTATTATTGACTGTTAAATTAGCCCAAAGCGGTTGAAGCTAAGCTTGTACTGTACAGAAGAATTAATTTTATTAATAAATCATTTAATTTTTAATTTTTTTATATTGGAGTTGCTCATCATCTCACCATTTTTTAATTTATTTCAAATCCATTTCAAATCCATTCTTTAATTCCTTTTTTTAATTTTTTAATGAAAAATTTGACTCTTGTGTTTATTATATTTTGGATTCAAATTTCAATGGTCGATATCCATCGATATTTATAAAGTATTTGACCGAAAATCATGCACCAATTTTAAACCGCGAGACGATAGAAGAAAACGACAACGACCACCAAAAATGATGGAACAAGAAAAAGAAAGCAAGTGAATAGTATAAATTGAACAAGTTATTTCTTGTAACTATCTCATCATCCAGTAACATTTAGTATAACAAAACTTACCAATGGATAGTAGATAAATTATTGCTTGCTCTGATTGGTTTGATTCGAAAATTTGCACCGTTTTAAATGACACTATCGCCAGTTGAACATCCAAAGCAGGTAAACCACAAAACTAATACACGAACGGGAAGTTTCAAATGAAACTTGCGTATTCCTGTCTCAAAGCCACGTCGAATGCAACGTGACTCAAAATCTATAATTCTTCTTATTGGATGCATCAGTCATGTGACCCTTCAAGTCACGTTTCTAACGGCGTGTTATATTATAATCTTCACTTTAGGTACATTATATTCAATTGGTTTTGTTCCAAATTTGTCTTGCAGCAAATCAAAATCAATGGTTTTAAAACAATTTGCTCATTTCTGCGCTAAGACTAATAACAATGTTTAATAATAATACTAAAGATTTATTTATTAGCATAAGGGCTACATAAAATAGAAATATGGAAGCAATATTGCAAGATAAAAAAACACTTTTTTGCGAAAATATACATTTTTACAGACACCAACATATCTACTACACACCATAAAGAACTTACTAGAAAACAGACAACTACAAGTACGTATTGACAAAACACTGTCATTTTCTTTTTCCCCTGAACAAGGGCTCCCTCAAGGATCCCCGCTCTCACCGTTTCTCTACAATATATACTGCCATGACATATACAATTACAACTTACCAGACAAAAATCAAATCGACAGATCGGCATACATATTACAATACGCAGACGACACGGCACTTATTGTACATGACAAAACTACTGAGAGAGCAGCTCAAAGACTCCAAACACTAACAAACAACACAATGACATGGTTTTATAAATGGAGACTAACACCAAACGCGTCAAAAAACCAACTTCTGCTCACAAACCACAGACTCAACTCTGACTCCCCTACAATAACTGCAGACAGCCAAACGACACAACCAAAAAACGACGTAAAATACCTTGGAATCACAATTGACCACAAACTTAAATTCACTAAACACATACGAAACATCAGGGCAGAAACAATAAAGAGAACAAAACACTTCCGATCACTAACCTACAAAGACAGAGGAATTAGCACAAACACCACCACCAAAATATATAAAGCTATTTGTAGACCCTTGCTAGACTATGGACATATACTCATGACCAACGGAACAGAAAGGACAAAAAGTTATATACAAACAACAGAACAAATTGCACTAAGACTAATTCCAATGTATTCCTGGGTTTTCAGTCAATTTTATTGTCACTAATTATGGTGTTATGTGATGAGCCCTGCGTTTCGTCCCGGGTCTACCTATTGGACTCGTCAGTAAGGCTTAGGTAGACCCTGCCTTATACGCCAGACATCGGTTATACGTGTTCGGACGTAAATGAACCGAGCCGGTGTAGATCTTCTGCGGTGAGACAGGGCTCATCACATAACACCATAATTAGTGACAATAAAATTGACTGAAAACCCAGGAATACATTGGAATGAATTAAAGTACAGTCAGGAAAAAGAATATACAACTAAGACTAATAACACGAATAAGACACCCCCAAAACCCACTACACAACCCCTCGACCCAACTACTATACGAACGAACAAACATGACAAAGATGTCGGAAAGACTCATACATCTACAGACAAAATGGTCAAACAACCCCTACAACTGGACCATACTAAACCCCTTTGTCTTACAAGACCAACCAGACAATCCCGCTTCCGTTCCCCTACATCAACGCTACTCGAACACTTACAAACGCAACCGACTACTAGACAATAAAATGATTTTTTCTTGTCATTAGAATTGGAAAGTTTATTTAATAAGATTATTAACCTAGAATAATATAATTTTCATCTTTGTTTTTTATTTAGATTAAGACTACATGTATTAAACAAGGGCAGAAAGACCGATAGGTCGATAGCCTTTTTTAGAAATAAAAATGTTTACTACTACTACTATATATTTTTTCTAACTCAGCAAATAGTGCGAACCATTTTAGGTACAATCTGAAACGAAATTAAACATTTTTCTATTATTTTGAATAGTTTGCTAATCACAATGCTGCAGAAAAAAATTCTCGATTTTAAGTTAAGCTAATGTTAAAAAAAATTGGTATTTTCATATTTGAAAAATGTCTAAAAATATATTTTTGTTGATACTCTTCTTTAATATTTTATGAGAAAGAAATTGGAACAAAAATACTACATAATACATACGGAATGAAATTATTAACGAAATTCAGCGTAATATGAAGCAGTAAATAAACAGCAGAATTAAAACACACATTTTGTTCGACAAATTAGTTTTCGATAACAGTGCAAACACTTCAGTGGAGTTTGCAATGCTGGGAATTACAGTGAAATACATTGTCCTACTGCATATGTCCCTAATGGTTCTATCTTGGAATTCAATTGCTAATCTGGCCATTTCCGTATATAAAAGCGACTTTATATAATAAAATATATTATTTTTTCATGTAAGTTTTGCTTTTTGTTTTCGATAATGTTAAAATTCCGTGTCTTTTAATTGAAACTTCCCGAAAGTAACAACTAGAAAATGACTTTTATAATCCTCCTAATTATTTTAATTTTGGTGTTATAACATTATCAACGGCCAGAATGTTTTGCAGCATTTTGACCTTTTTGTGTAGATATCAATTCTTCCTGTTTTCATCGACCTCCTTAGTGTTTTTTTTTGCTTAGACAAGAAAACTGAATTCATAATAGACAATAAACTAGCGAAATCCACCCATAAAAGTTACTTTCTCCATGAGTAATAAATTATACAAAACTAGGGTAAAAAAATCAAAATCAGAGCTTGTCGATTATTTGTAACCGGCAAGCCAGTTACGGTAATTACGATCAATCATCTTCGGATCACTTTCGTTAAGGCTGTTAAGTTAAAATTCCAGTTACTTCTTGCAGCTTTAAGAGTTTCAGCAAGCGACTGGCTTGATTATATTGTAAATAGCATCGATCATTTTGCCTTTATTACTGTTATTATTTATATATCTTGGTCGTGCGCATAAAATTTTGATTATCACAACTGAAACAATGACGCTAAATTGGATTAATGTAAAGTACTTTCATTTCGCATTTCCTTTCTTTTTATGTGCAAAAAGTTTGTATAAATGACTAAGGACAGGATGTTGATGGTTTTTCTGGTATTTAAATTACAAACTTTCCATTATCGGCTTGAAAAAGTTACAAGCGTTTGTGAAATGTGAAGGGCTTGTTTGACTGTTTTATATAATTTTGCAGAATATTTTATTTATTTTTATTTTCAAAGCAATGAATAAAGAAATTTAAATGAAAGGCATCAGTGCGGTTATAAAGAATTTATTAGAAAATTAATAGGGAAATTTTGAGTTTTTGCCCATATTGGGAGTGAAAGGAACAGCGGTGAACTAAACTAAATTGAATTGAAAAATCTGAAATAAAAAACGCAAAATAATATTGAAAGGAAGCAACACCCGTCACTTTATCTTCAAAATCTGAAAACTTCCAATTAAATTCGACTAAAAAAATCCTCCGTCTTAACATACATTTTTTAAAACTGATGCAGTTTGGAGTCTCTTCGGTTTTATTTAATTCATACGGAATATAAAATGAATATATTATATAAAACAAAAAAATATATTAAATATACACATAAACCGTGTGAATTTGGTGTTGTCTTTTTATGGTTTGGGACAAGGAGTGAGAGCATATTATAAAAGCGGAACTTTTTCTTTATTGAAAAGAGCAACTAGCAACTGTATATTATTTGAAAATAATATTATAATATACACATATGTATACACAGACAGGCTTTTGTTAGTTGCTTTTTTGAAAAAAAGTTTTCCTTTTAAAATTTCCTCTCACTCTTTGTACTAAAAAAGTACTAAATTCATGACGCCTGACGATGGCTAAAATCTAGCCAAAACATAGGCAAGATCACATTACTCTCAAATCTCATCAAATATTCTGTGCCGAGTGTTACGTTTATCAGTCGATATATTGGGGAAGAAAAATCATCAGGACTAGAAAAAAAATTGAGATAGTTCTACTGTATTCTAATTATTGATTCTCTTATTTTTCAACTCTGTTTATGTTCATCACAAACAAAATTTATTAGGCTTAAGTCTGTGATCTCTAATGAGGGTTTAAATACATTTGAAACGTAGGCCCAAGGAAAAGCTTGTGTTTCTTGCGCAATCTATCGATAGATAAACTTTTTACTCTACACTCATGAAACATTTTATGTAAATAAAATAAAAATGTTCCTGCCATGACATATACAATTACAACTTACCAGACAAAAATCAAATCGACAGATCGGCATACATATTACAATACGCAGACGACACGGCACTTATTGTACATGACAAAACTACTGAGAGAGCAGCTCAAAGACTCCAAACACTAACAAACAACACAATGACATGGTTTTATAAATGGAGACTAACACCAAACCCTTCAAAAAAACAACTTCTGCTCACAAACCACAGACTCAACGCTGACTCCCCTACAATAACTGCAGACGGCCAAACGACACAACCAAAAAACGACGTAAAATACCTTGGAATCACAATTGACCACAAACTTAAATTCACTAAACACATACGAAACATCAGGGCAGAAACAATAAAGAGAACAAAACACTTCCGATCACTAACCTACAAAGACAGAGGAATTAGCACATACACCGCCACCAAAATATATAAAGCTATTTGTAGACCCTTGCTAGACTATGGACATATACTCATGACCAACGGAACAGAAAGGACAAAACGTTATATACAAACAACAGAACAAATTGCACTAAGACTAATAACACGAATAAGACACCCCCAAAACACACTACACAACCCCTCCACCCAACTAGTATACGAACGCACAAAAATGACAAAGATTTCGGAAAGACTCATACATCTACAGACAAAATGGACAAACAACCCCTACAACTGGACCATACTGAATCCCCTTTGTCTTACAAGACCAACCAGACAATCCCGCTTCCGTTTCCCTACATCAACGCTACTCGAACACTTACAAACGCAACTGACTACTGGACAATAAAATAATTTTTTCTTGTCATTAGAATTGGAAAGTTTATTTAAAAGATTATTAACCTAGAATAAGAGAATTTTTATCTTTGTTTTTTTATTTAGATTAAGACTACATGTATTAAACAAGGGCAGAAATACCGATAGGTCGATAGCCTTTTTTAGAAATAAAGATGTTTACTACTACTAAAAAATGTTCTGCCGCATATATTTTTAAGCATTTTTTACATATAAAGAGTGGCACACAAATATGTCGATCCTGATTGCTTAAATTGATTGACCGATTGAAATGTGAGCAGCAGTTGTATAAAAACACGAAAAGTTAATTAACATTAAAATTTGAGCACACAAAACCGTTTCTAAAAGAGGCAGTGGATGAAAAAACTGGTAAGTTTATTGGAACTTAATTCACATAGAAAACATTCTTGCACTTGTAGATTTAAAGAAAAAAAAATGTTTGAAGCATATTCTTTTACTTGAAAAATAGTTTTTTTTATCAAATCCGCAAATAACTATGGAAAAGAGTAATCACTAATCTTTTTAAGCTCGAAAAATTATTATAACACCCATCAGATTTTTTTGCGACTTGAAAATGGGGCTCTAAATCATCGATTGATTTCTTTCGATTATTGAGAGATTTCCAAATTCTTTTACGTTTCACTCTGAAACAAATACTGAAAACAGTAGGAAATTTCCAGCAGATTGCATTCGACTTCGACAAATTAATAAAAATCTGAATAATCAGTCAGATATTATATTATATTATTTTATATTATAAAAAAATATGGTTATAATTAATTAACTAAGTTATTTATTGTCTTCATTATTTTCATTGCAATTGTATAACAGATTAATTTTTAAAGTAGATAAAGCGATAATTAATTTGATGTAGTCCGTAGCCATGTAGTACATCATTATTATTATTATTATTGCTTTAAATATAAACGAGCTCATTTACTTTCTTTTTATCTAATTAATTTGGTAGCTTTAAATTAATATTAATGACTTTAAAACCGAGTTATTACACTGTTTTTTTATTAATTTTATTGGAAAGTTTGTAAAAATTGATGAATAGTATATTACGGTACAAGATACGAAAGTCGAAGTTCCGCCACTACCTGATAATGACAAAAAACATCATTGCCACTTTGACTTTTTAATATAAAAATTTTTCGTAATTTAAAGCAAAAATCGTAATTTTTCTTTTTTAATTGTTTAGTATTCTATTAGGCTACCAGTCAATCACGGGACTATTTTAAAATAATACTTAATAACAAAGTTGAAATTCGATTTTCAACTGTTAATATCTTCTAGAAATTTTCGAAAAAATTTTTTTAAATATTTTTCTCGTACTCTCCAAGTGAGCCCCTACTACCCCTTAAAAGGAATGACGCCACTTTTGAATCACCCTGTATACTGGAGACTTCCTACTGTTTTCAGTGTGCGAAACACATTGAAGCCACACTAACCATTAGCAATAAAAGTAAATAAAAAAACAAAAACAGGAATGTTAAAAAAACTGTATAATTTAATCAATTTCCCAATTCTTCGTCGATTTCAACCAAACCACTTAAAACGACTGACGCATCAATGAAGACAATAAATCGTAAACTCCATTTGCTTACTTTCTTTCAAATTATTCTCGTAGTATTCAATGTCCATTGTTGGATTGATTCAATGTACACAAATCGTGTTTTTAGTGTAATTTCATGAGGGTTGGGGGCCCCATTCAGTTCCCCTTTGTCGATCTCGTAACGTTTCCGCTTCGAAAACTTACGCGTTTCAGTGGGCAGCCATAGGACTTCCTGTACTTTTTACGAAAGAAAAATATTACATAATAAGTGTTGCGTCATCAGGAAAATTAATTGAGTTATCAGCGATAAGGGCAGTTATTTTTATTTGTTGGTGTTGCTTCAGTCGGACAATGTTGAACAAATCTGATTAATTTCACTCCATTCCCTATACAGGGTTGTTCAAAATGGGCGTCATTTTACACTCAAAATTCTACAGTCATGTTTATATCGTGTTTTTGTCCTTATTCTGAAGCACTCTAATGTGTCTAGTTTTCGAATTTTTCATTGTTAATCACCCTGTATACAGTGTGTCCAGTATAAAATGATGTACATGGGGATATTGGAAACCGTTAGAGTTAGAGGGTGGACCAAATGGGGAAAAAGTTGCGCAATCAAGTGCCTATAAATAATCTGTCATCAACTTCTTTGAACTCGGAATAGTAACGGATATACAGGGAAAAAAAGAAAAAAGTGCGTTTTATAAAATCCTTTATATCGTGTTTATTATAAAAGATACAATAACGAAATTTTCAGGGTGGGGGTAAGAAATGAGCGTGAATTTGAAAATAAAGTAAAAAATAATCTAGGCCCACTATGTTCAATGAGGCCGAAGTCAACTTTTGTTTTTCTTATGGGCGCCATATTGAATTTCTGCACTTTTAAATTCCCCTTTCAATAAGCTCTTCACCCATGTATAACATATTTATGTTCGATCAAGATAAATAATTAAAACTAACAAAATTACGATTTAATGGTAGTAGGCATTGATATTTCTATTAATTATTACTTTAAATTATTAATGATCATACATCGAACACTGCAAAAGAACAAGAAACATTTTAGGATTAAAGTAGGTGTTCAAATAAGCCACCGTTTTCTCGCACGCACAACGTACATCGTCTCATTACTGCTTCACAGGATTTTCTGATCACTTCTGGGGTAATTCTGTTAACAGCATTGCCCCATGCAAAAAAATCACGCGGTGTTATGTCAGGGGATCTCGCAGGCCATCTTACTGGTCCCAGGTTGCCTATCCACTTGTTGGGAAATTCGTGATTTAAAAATTCTGTGATAATACGTGCATTATGTGGCGGCGCGCCGTCTTGTTGGAAATACAAGTTTTGCAGGGTAGCTACTGGAACATCCATAAGTGCTTCCGCTACGTTAGTTTGTAAGAGGTTCAAATATCTCTCGGAATTTAAGTTCTCATTAAAAAAATGGTCCAATCACGTGGGTACCCACAATACCTAACCAGACGTTAAATCCAAACCTAACTTGGTGCCTAATCTTGACGAACTAGCCGTGGATTTTCATCTGACCAAAAAACGGTATTTTTACGATTAAAGAGTCCACATTTAGTAAATTGGCTCTCATCTGACCAAAGGACTTTTAAGGAAAAGTTTGGTATCTCGTTATTTCTTTGTATAAACCACTGACAAAATGCCATTCTTCTAATCGCATCGCCATTCTGGAGTCCCTGGCAGGACCGTTCACGATAGGGTTGATATTTATAACGCTTTAAAATACTATTCGCCGTTGACCGCGCAACACCTGTTGGGGCTTCAATTTGTTGTAAAGACGTACGAGGTGTCTCAACCACGCTTTGCATTACCAAATTTTCTTTATTTTCGTCTGGAAGTTTGTTTTTCTTTACCTTAGCAAAACTCTCGTAAGCTACAAGGTTGTCTTTCAGACGCCTAAACATAGTTCTACCAGGTTGTCGCCTTTCTGGATATTTATTTAAATACATTTCTTCAGCTTTCGCTTCATTTCGACGACAGAGAATAAAACACTCCAACATATCGTATTTTTCATAATTTGAAAAGTGATTCATTTTGAAACACACAATTAATTACAAACACTTGACAATAAATTCTACTTTGACAGTTACCTAGGTAATTAAAACAGACAACAAACGCCACTATGGGGAAATTGAAGAGAAATATCAATGCCTACTACCATAAAATCTTAATTTTGTTAATTTTAATTATTTATCTTGACCGAACATAAACATGTTATACATGGTTGAAGAGCGTATTTAAAGGGGAATCTAAAAATGCAGAAATTCAATATGGCGCCCATAAGAAAAACAAAAGTTGACTTCGGCCTCATTGAACATAGTGGGCCTAGATTATTTTTTACTTTATTTTCAAATTCACGCTCATTTCTTACCCCCACCCTGAAAATTTCGTTATTGTATCTTTTATAATAAACACGATATAAAGGATTTTATAAAACGCACTTTTTTCTTTTTTTCCCTGTATATGCGTTGCTATTCCGAGTTCGAAGAAGTTGATGATAGATTATTTATAGGCACTTGATTGCGCAACTTTTTCCCCATTTGGTCCACTCTGTATCTTTAACGGTTTCCAATATCCCCATGTACATCATTTTATACTGGACACACTGTATAGTAGTTTCTTTTACTCTTAACTCATTCTTTTTTATCTGTGCTTTGGGCTTTTGAAGTATTCATGATAATATTTGGTTTGTGTTTTTGATGTGTTTTACGACATTTTCTGCGTTTTTTTTTAATATTAAAAATATAATAAAAATTGTGGTCAAGAAACTCTGTTTAAATTGCACTGTTTTAAAGTATTTTACTTTAAACTTTTTTATAAAAATAATTTATTTCAAAATAAAAACCATATTTGTTCCAATTAATTTTTTTTTAAGTCTATTGTATGATTTTAACTATTTTCTTACCTTTCTCTGGATTATTATTGGTTCAGCTCAATTATTAACATATAATTGGGCATTTTTCAATTTGTTTTTATGAAAAGTTGAATATTGATTAAATCACAAAGAAATAATTTGAAAATAATCTAAAGAAAACTGAGCGCAAATAATAAGTTTGCAATGTTCGAATTAAAATAAAGAATAAAAGTAGCAAAACTGGTTTAAATATGTGATTGAAGGAAAAGTATACATATTTTTTATTATCAATCTACAGATTTAAAAATGAATGATGAATCATTAAAATTTTGTTGTAAGTACATACAGATTTCGAGATCTCAAAATATGTGCCTACTCAAAAAAATTTTCTTAAAACAGGGCGATAATTTTCACTAAAAATGTTTTAATGATAGAAAGTAAAACTATGAAAATCGAGTCTGCTCTAGAGATATACAAGGTGTTTAATATCTTTTAGAAGAACATAGCGTTTAATATGATTTTGATGCTTTGTTATCTTTTTATCGAATGTGTAGCTGGACCAAAATTCGTGCGATTGAGCATTGGATGGTTTATGACAAAATAATTTCCACTTTTAATTCTCAACTGTTCAGATTTTTTCTTGACCAATTTTTTACATTCTCCCCAAATATCCCCCTTCAAAGGAAATAATTTTTTTTCAAATTGCCAAATGCCACTTTCAAATCACCTTGCAGTAAACAACCCTGACTTTTACTTATTTAAGCGTTTGGATCGTTTTCGGGTTGATTTCTTGACATTAAAAATGCACCACTGCATTCATCTATCCAGGACCGAGAAGCCAGCACGAAAATTCAAGACCTGCCACAATATTAGCACTATTTTTTCACACAAGGGAAATTTGATTTGACCGAATTCTCTATTTTCGTATAAAAAAATTGCGTTAAATATCAGGGGATTTTGAAGATGGTTTTCTCACACTGTCCTCGGTAACTTTTTTCTGTTTGTTCCCTTAATCAAAGCAGCCGATCAATAATTTTCTTTTCCTTCATAATCATTCCCATGAAAAGTTCAACGGTTTGAAATCCACACCCCATCCAGAGCGACTTCCCGTCTTCAGGCGTGTTTTCGGAATTAATTAGTAACGCCCCGCAGATTAAAATAAAGAAAAAACCAACGTATTTTTTCCTTTGGTAGTATTCCTTGGTTAATCATCAGTCATCACTCGGAAAGCGAAGTGAGGGAAAGAACTGTTTCGGTGAATGCACAGAGAGAAGCAGGTGAATTCGTTTAGCGTAAAAAATAGCCAAACCGTGTTCATTAGAGTTTCGAACATTTGTCGAAGTGCATGGACGGCAGTAAATGCGGGTGTTTTTGGGTGTTCGAATATAGTGTTGTTGTTAGTGTAGGAGTTGGATTTATTGATTTTTTAAATTGAACAGTGAGTCTCAACTTTGGTATAAAGGGTGTGAACATTTTTTCCGTATTGTTTAGATGATAATTTTCGGATAGGTTTTTTTTCGCGGTTTCCAAGTGGCCGAAATACAGTGTTTTTTTGCCAAATCCTTTCGACTACAGTGTCCATGATGATTTTTAACATTTTCACTCTATTATTAATTATCCATGCGTTCTACAATATTTTACTTTAAGTTTTTACCATTTTTTCGTAAATATACATATTTACTCTCAGCGGTTACACGAAGCATAGCAGGTGAATTTTATGAACGAAACAGTCCTTACTGGGTGCTGGTGATGTAGTTTAAGAAAAAATTTCACATTAGATATTCAACATAAAAGCCGACTAAAAACTACCGAAAAAATTGGATCGACAATATGAATTTTCACTAGGTTCACTGTTCAAAATGCGTGATAGCGAATTATTACTTTGATTTATTTAAAATAATTTGAATCTACGAAATGTAAAGTATTACATTGCATTAGTATTAAATGTATAAAATTGCAACGCTTTTTCTTCACAATTCTTCTGTCGTGTGGTGGTGAGTTTCTTCATTTGCGTCCATAAGTAATTATCCAGTGCCTTTAAATTGGGAAATCGTGAACAAAAACGTGTACTTATTGGAATTTTTGTCTTTTTTCTACTAAAGTTTCTATTTAGAAACGATTTTTCTTGTCAAAATATGCTGTCAGGAGGTGCAAATATCTTTGAGTAGTAGTAATCATCTTTATTTCTAAAAAAGGCTATCGACCTATCGGTCTTTCTGCCCTTGTTTAGTACATGCAACAAACAAATAAAGGTAAAATTATTTTATTCTAGGTTAATAATTTAATATTTTAATTCTGTCAAACAGAGATCTTAGATTTATTGTCCGGTAGTCAGTTGCTATTGTAAGTGTTCGAGTAGCGTTGATGTAGGGAAACGGAAGCGGGATTGTCTGGTTGGTCTTGTGAGACAAAGGGGATTCAGTATGGTCCAGTTGTAGGGGTTGTTTGTCCATTTTGTCTGTAGATGTATGAGTCTTTCCGAAATCTTTGTCATGTTTGTGCGTTCGTATAGTAGTTGGGTGGGGGGGTTGTGTAGTGGATTTTGGGGGTGTCTTATTCGTGCTATTAGTCTTAGTGCAATTTGTTCTGTTGTTTGTATATAACGTTTTGTCCTTTCTGTTCCGTTGGTCATGAGTATATGTCCATAGTCCAAGAGGGATCTGCAGATCGCTTTGTATATTTTTGTCGCGGTATTTGTACTAATTCCTCTGTCTTTGTAGGTTAGTGATCGGAAGTGTTTTGTTCTCTTTATTGTTTCTGCCCTGATGTTTCGATGTGTTTAGTGAATTTAAGTTTGTGGTCAATTGTGATTCCAAGTCTGTGTGTGATTGAGTCTGTGGTTTGTGAGCAGAAGTTGGTTTTTTGACGCGTTTGGTGTTAGACTCCATGTATAAAACCATGTCATTGTGTTGTTTGTTAGTGTTTGGAGTCTTTGAGCTGCTCTCTCAGTAGTTTTGTCATGTACAGTAAGTGCCGTGTCGTCTGCGTATTGTAATATGTATGCCGATCTGTCGATTTGATTTTTGTCTGGTAAGTTGTAATTGTATATGTCATGGCAGTATATATTGTAGAGAAACGGTGAGAGCGGGGAACCTTGCGGGAGTCCTTGTTCAGGGGAAAAAGAAAGATTGTGTTGTCAATTCGTACTTGTAGTAGTCTGTTTTCGAGTAAGTTTTTTATGATGTGGAGTAGATATGTCGGTGTGTGGAGTTGGTGAAGTTTGTAGAGTAAGCCCATATGCCAGACAATATCTTTCATTAAAGGAGATACTGCAATAAAACTTTAAATGTTTTTTATACATTTTTGTACAATAATGTATGAAGACTAATCAGGGACTCAGACAATCTCTTCACAAAACTCTTCTATTTTTAATCAACTAATTTGTTTCCCAAGACCGATGAAGATGAAGATGCCTTTCATTGTGATACGCTTGAGTCGAAACTCTTCGCCATAATTGACCAATTATCGATGCGATTTACAGTATACTCAGAATTAACATTTCTGTGATATTGTCTTTCATCAGGATTTTTTCGCTTTGTTAAGAGTGCGGCGAAATCGATTCGCTTTACTTTCTACAAATACTTTAACGAAACGTCGTATTGTTTTTCCACTTTTTGTTTCAATTTGTGGCCAATTAGTAATTGTTCCCAACATAAAAAAACGACTTCATAATCAGAAATTTGATTTACTGGCAAGTTCAAGAGGAATTTAACAATACAGTGCAGAGCGGGCAATAGTTTCCGTTGGTGGCTTTCTTTTTTGCAATTATCCAGCTCCAGTTAATGTGTTAATTTTATTGTGCAAAATGCCGAAATGGCCATAATCGTGCAATGAAAATATGACTGTGAGCTCAAGAAAGTGCAAGACTTTTCTAATTGGCAATTAATGGAATATGCTTAAAGCGGATCTTTTAACTAGCTTCTTTCTACAGAGAGATACAGGTTTTTATAGACGCCAAGAAACCCATTTTTTTGTGTTTTCAAACCCATTTCGTTTATGCGACAGAGAGTTGAGATGTGGATCCGGAAAAGTTGTGTAGAATTACATTATAACTCGTTTGTAATTTTCTAGTTCCTAATTTAAAATAGCAAAAATGCGCATTTTTAAATCAGAATTGCTTAAAAAAACCTGAATCATCCTGCAGGCAAGGTATTTCTCAACAGGTTTCACGATAAGATCTTGACTTCTCGTCCAATTCTTGCCACCTAATGGTGATTTGAAGCCATTGTCTCCAAACAGCGTAAACGTATAAAAGCCTAACGTTTTGCATACATCCACCGATTCTTGCAACATTTTTTTACTGAAACCCAAACATTAACCAGATAGACAACAGGAAATTAACTTGTGGACGTATCCTTATAGCAAAACTGGAGCTTTGTTGATTCTTAGGTTCCTGTTTTATGATAGATTTTTCTGTATGCTTCTCTATCTAAATTACATTTTTTTGCTCTGGTTTATATTTTTATTCTATCGTTTTATCTGATTTTTTTTATCTGAATAGTTGGAGTTCTTGGCAAAAATCTGTTCAGTTCTACGGCAAACTAGTACAGAGGAATATCCTCTTATAAAAGGAAATACCGTGCATCAGTGTTCTCTGATCCGCATGAATTTTTTCAGCAACTGGAGCGCAATGTTTGCAAAATAACGTTACGTAGCCGAAGAACTATAGTCAGATAGCACGAGGCCCATTAAAAGCACTTATCAATTTTCCAAATCGCTTCCTATATAAATGAATATGTATTATATTAGATTACAATTAATGTTGAATGAGATTTATGTAAAATTATAATGCAGAAAAGTAGGATGAAAATGGGAAAATGTTCGTTTAATCCACTGCTTTCTCCGATTAATTTTAAAAAAGTTAATGCATTTGAAGGTTACGCGAATTTTAAACACGATTAAGTCCTGATTCCGATCAAATTTAAAAGTTTAGTGCTCAAAATCCGTTCGAAAGAAGGAATTAATTTATTTGGAGTTTTTTTCAATCTGCATCTTAATATTCATACCAATTAAAAGATTTTGAAATCTAAAAATAAATTCAGATTTTTCTCATTAATTTAACTAAATGTAAGAGTTTTTAGTAGAGCATAATTGGTAAAATTTAAAAAATATTCAAAAACGTCGCAAAAATTCCCTGATCATGACTCAAAATTGAAAACTTTGCCATTTACTAAACCGACTATGTCCTGAACAATTCATACAAAAGTCAATCCCTACTTGACCAGTTTCCGAGCAAATCATTGTGAAATTTCGGCCTTCATAAACAAGCGTAAAATACAAAGGAAATTAAAAAAAAATTATGAAAACTTCCTGAGGATAAGTAAAAAAATCGAAACATTTTCCACTTATAGAACACACTTTACCCTACAAAATTTATTATTATACACAACTAACACTCCAACTTTTCTGGATATTCAGAGAATAAATGCCAAACTTAAACCTGCATAAACAACTAGAAAATTCTATCGTAAATTAAAAAAAAATTAAAATAGCCTGATGGTGACTCAAAATCGATTCTTTTCTCCGCATATAAAAGACACTTTGCCCTATAAAATGCATCTGAAAGTGAATTTTTAACTTCAATAGTATCTGAGCAAAAAATGCCAAATTTAGGCGTGCATATAAACTACATTATATTGCAAACTTAAAAATTCTCAAAAATGGCCTGACGTTGACTCAAAATTGCAACTTTTTCCACAAATAGAAACGAACTCTGCCCTACAAAATACACCAGAAAGTGAATTTCTAACTTCAATGGATTAAGAGAAATGAGAATGCCAAACTTGGGCCTGTCTAGACAGCCACAAAATTCTATCGCAAATTCAAAAAATCTGGATAATGACTTGATGATGATTCAAAATCAAAACTTTTGCTACTTTTAAAACCGACTACGGTCAACAAGATCGACTATAAAAGTCACTTATACTCTTCTAAATACTCTCTTGCATAAACAAGCGTAAAATACAATTAAATTTTGAAAAATTTCCAGAAAATTGCCGGAAGATGATTCAAAATTGAAACATTTTCCACTTATAGAACAGATTTTGCCCCACAAAAGTGATACATAATTGACTCTCTCACTTTGTAAGATTCTGAGCAAATAAATGGCAAAATACGACCGTTAAAATCCAGGGGAAAACCAGATGCAATTTTGAAGTTAAGGAATTCTTGAAAATTGCCTGATGATGACTGAAAGTCGAAACTTTTGACTGGCTTTACTATTGAAAAATAGACTTTCTCTCTATCCAACTTTGCAGGATTTTGAACAAATAAACGATTTGCTTAAATTTCGAAGAAAAACACATGCACAACTTGAAAACATTTTCCAAATTCCCTTATGATGACTGAAAATCAAAACATTTGGCCTTTCTAGAACAGGCTTTGCCCTACGAAATAGATTCAAAAGCGACTTTCTTACTACGTTAGTTTCTGAATAAATCAATGCCAAACTTCGACTTGCAAAAGCAACCTCATAAATCAAGCGCAATTTTGAAAAACTGTCAAAAATTACCTGAAGGTGACTGAAAATCGAAACTTGGTCCACTGTTAGAACAGACTTTGCCCTACTAAATGCATACAAAACAACAATAGTTATACTGATTTCTGAGGGAAAAATGCATAAATATCCACATAAGCCAAACGCAACTTTGAAAGTTTTATTACAATTGACTGAAGATGATGGCAGTTTGCACGAGTTTAATATAGATGAAGCTCTTGATTAGTTAGACATACAGAAAACATGTTTTGTAATAAATCTCTTACGAACGTAATAGTGCCGACAACGCTGCTTATTATAAATAAGATTATTATAATTTAGGTTCATCGTCTTCTACTCATACTCACACATTCTTTGAAGGAGTACCTTCTCCTTCGAACAACAGGGAACATACTAAACACAATTTTACAAGAAAAAACACTCGATTTTATCAAAAAATATTTATTTTAATGTTCAAAACAGAAATTTCAGTGCATCTTGAATTTTGTATTTCGTAATATTTGTGAAACGCCCCCATATAATGAGTGTTGCCCATTTTGACCACTGGACCCTGTATAGTTTTTCGCAAGCTTACTAAACCTAAATCCCTGTATAAATTCTTAAAATTCAAGCAAGAACTAAAAGCCGTTTTCAAAACATTAAATAATGACATTTTTTCTTTAATTTGGAGCTGCAAAGCAAAGCCAAAGTGGCGATTATTCTGATAATTACACTATGAACCAAAGGAACGAAGAAAATCTGCAATACACAGGGTGTTCTATTTGAACTTGTAAATTTCGTATTTTTTCCCACTATCACCGAACGTTCTATAATTCGGGCCTTCTTTAGAAACGATTGACCATTGATTCTTGGAATATCCATCAACACGTCAGTTGAAATAACACCTTTTATAATTTGCGATAAAAAGGTACCAAGAATGCATTTTACTTGCGACCGATGCACTCGTAAATCTACGGCTGATATATCGAGAGTTGTGTAGTAGGCTCAACTGCTAGAATTACATGGTGACCGCAGGCCTATAAGCAATATTTCGTCGGTTATACATCAGTATTTCCATAACAGTGCTAATGAAAACTTTCATTGGGCGATCACAAAATGTCGAATTTAGATTTTTAAAATTTTTATACAGTATCGATAGGAACTTTCCATGACATGACCAAAAAACTTCCACCTTGTTTTAGACATTGCTTGATTCAACTCACTTTGTATTCCATTGTTTTCTACAACTTCAGGTTAACTCTTGAGGAATTCGAGCTTTGATTTAAATGTTTATTTGATTTTATTTTACATTTATAATTGCTTGGTCTGTCATTATCTCAGCTCATAAAGCAAATTCAAGCAGAAAACCACTGGTTGCTAAATAATTGTGCTTGGACTTTATCTAGAATTTTTGGTTCGTTCCAGATGCAATGTAGGCGATGGCAGACTGGCAAGAAGCCTTCACCGTTCATCGACTGTTTCGCATACTTCTGCTGCTTCCCATATTGACCAAAGGTAAGTCGCTAGCTCGAAACGCTTGCTTACTCCAAACCAGCGCAGTTATTCCTAATTGGTTTGCTTTGAATTCCCGTTGAATACTCTTTATTTAGCCTTTTTCAAGCAGAATATTTACAGTGTACTAATTAAATCGCCTGATTACTGTAATATTAAACGTTTCAATATTGCCACTAATGATTGTCAACATTAAAATTAGATCGCGATGGTTTAATGATCCTAACAGGCAAGTGGTTGCGGTTTCTTCAGTTTTTCTTGTTGATTGGATCAACGCACGCTTCATTTCGCACAGGGTACGGGAATAATTCGTGGGAAAAAAAATTGGTAAATATAAGCGGTTTCGACGGTTTAGCGTCGAATCGGAACCGAAATTGATTAATATGCTGTTGCCTAAACAGTGATTGAGAGTTTTTTTGGGGGGAATGGTTTTTATTTTTAAGCGCAATTTATTGGCTCAGATTTGGTCAACATCAATTGTCCGAATTCGATGCTATTATCTATGGATTTCAAGTTGTTTTCTTTGGAATTTTGCGTTGATTTATGTTGAAATTTGAGGAATTTAGATGGGCGATTTTTGCAATAATTGCCGAATTGAATTTTTAGTCAAAACATTTTAAATTAGCCTACATTGTTCTTTAGGTTTGTTTGTTTCGTATTCATAGATGTAGTTGTATTTTAATCGCCAAAAACGGAAGGTAAAACTGTTTGTGAGTATTACAATAAACATTTTGTCAATCTCTTAGAGTAGACTACAAGTTTTAAGGGATGAATCCCAAAAACTGGTAGTACAAAAATGGTTTTTTTTAATTGGTAAGAATCCAACACTACCCAGGGTCTGAGAAGCACTGGGTGTCTTCGTAAAAATTTTTTGTTCCTCCACCCGCCGGGCAAACAACAAAAAAAAAGTCAACCTCATCAATAAAAAAAACTATTAAAAAAATTATATACAGTGTGTCCAGTATAAAATGATGTACATGGGGATATTGGAAACCGTTAGAGTTACAGGGTGGACTAAATGGGGAAAAAGTTGCGCAATCAAGTGCCTATAAATAATCTGTCATCAACTTCTTTGAACTCGGAATAACAACGGATATACAGGGAAAAAAAGAAAAAAGTGCGTTTTATAAAATCCTTTATATCGTGTTTATTATAAAAGATACAATAACGAAATTTTCAGGGTGGGGGTAAGAAATGAGCGTGAATTTTGTTTTTCTTATGGGCGCCATATTGAATTTCTGCATTTTTAAATTCCCCTTTAAATATGCGCTTCAGCCATGTATAACATGTTTATGTTCGGTCAAGATAAATAATTCAAATTAACAAAATTAGGATTTAATGGTAGTAGGCATTGATATTTCTATTAATTATTACTTTAAATTATTATTGATCATACATCGAACACTGCAAAAAAAACAAGTAACATTTTAGGATTAAAGTAGGTGTTCAAATAAGCCACCGTTTTCTCGCACGCACGTTTTTTCTGATCATTTCTGGGGTAATTCTGTTAACAGCTTCTATAACTGCGTGTCTCAGCTCCTCTTCGGTTTCGTATGACCTACAGTATACCACATTTTTGAGGAAACCCCATGCAAAAAAATCAAGCGGTGTTATGTCAGGGGATCTCGCAGGCCATCTTACTGGTCCCAGGTTGCTTATCCACTTGTTGGGAAATTCGTGATTTAAAAATTCTGTGATAATACGTCCATTATGTGGCGGCGCGCCGTCTTGTTGGAAATACAAGTTTTGCAGGGTAGCTACTGGAACATCCATAAGTGCTTCCGCTACGTTAGTTTGTAAGAGGTTCAAATATCTCTCGGAATTTAAGTTCTCATTTAAAAAAAATGGTTCAATCACGTGGGTACCCACAATACCTAACCAGACGTTAAATCCAAACTAACTTGGTGCCTAACTTGACGAACTAGCCGTGGATTTTCATCTGACCAAAAAACGGTATTTTTATTATTAAATAGTCCACATTCAGTAAATTGGCTCTCATCTGACCAAAGGACTTTTAAGGAAAAGTTTGGTATCTCGTTGTTTCTTTGAATAAACCACTGACAAAATGCCATTCTTCTAATCGCATCGCCATTCTGGAGTCCCTGGCAGGGCCGTTCACGATAGGGGTGATATTTATGACGCTTTAAAATACTATTCGCCGTTGACCGTGCAACACCGGTTGTGGCTTCAATTTGACGTAAAGTCGTACGAGGTCTCTCAACCACGCTTTGCATTACCAAATTTTCTTTATTTTCGTCTGGAAGTTTGTTTTTCTTTACTTTAGCAAAACTCCCGTAAGCTACAAGGTTGTCTTTCAGACGCCTAAACATAGTTCTACCAGGTTGTCGCCTTTCTGGATATTAATTTAAATATACATTTCTTCAGCGTTCGCTTCATTTCGACGACAGAGAATAAAACACTCCAAGATATTGTATTTTTCATAATTTGAAAAGTGATTCTTTTTGAAACACACAATTAATTACAAACACTTGACACTGACAATAAATTCTACTTTGACAGTTACCTAGGTAATTAAAACAGACAACGAACGTCACTATGGGGAAATTGAAGAGAAATATCAATGCCTACTGCAATCAAATCTTAATTTTGTTAATTTTAATTATTTATCTTGACCGAACATAAACATGTTATACATGGTTGAAGAGCATATTTAAAGGGGAATTTAAAAATGCAGAAATTCAATATGGCGCCCATAAGAAAAACAAAAGTTGACTTCGGCCTCATTGAACATAGTGGGCCTAGATTATTTTTTACTTTATTTTCAAATTCACGCTCATTTCTTACCCCCACCGTGAAAATTTCGTTATTGTATCTTTTATAATAAACACGATATAAAGGATTTTATAAAACGCACTTTTTTCTTTTTTTCCCTGTATGTCCGTTGCTATTCCGAGTTCAAAGAAATTGATGACAGATTATTTATAGGCACTTGATTGCGCAACTTTTTCCCCATTTGGTCCACCCTGTAACTCTAACGGTTTCCAATATCCCCATGTACATCATTTTATACTGGACACACTGTATAGACATACATGAAATTGAATCGTGAATTTAAAAATTTACGATTAGGACAACAAAATTCCTTTGAGAATACAGGACAAATTAAACTTGCATCACTTTTTTACAATAAGAGATTTGCTCTGTATATTTGTAGTACATATTTTCAACAGGGTATACAGAGTGTTTCAAAAGAAATGGCAATTTTTTGTTATTTTAGAAAACGTTTCTTGCACAATCAGAACGCTTTCATGGTAAAATCAGCACGACGATAAATTTATTTTAATTACTTTTGCTACAATTTAAGGCAGGATGACTTAAAAATGCATACGATGATTTTCTGAGATTTTAATCAAATTTGTTCAAAATTGAATGATCTATCATTTTATGAGCATTTTTAAATGGGACACCCTATATTCGATATCGTCATGTGATAGTCGACAAAATTTTCAAGTTGTTTTAAAATAGTCTTAAATTATCGTACTGTTTTGCGTTTCAAATGTCCTTTGAAAAACTTGCCCAAAATTCTCTGCTTCCATGATTGACTCGAAATGGTTTTTAATTCCAAATTAATATTTAACTACGGAAAAGACTGACTAAATTCACTAAACACACAGGTTTCTCTTTTTTTATAGTATACAGGGTGCTCCAAGTTAAACGTCATTAATTTTAATAAGCAAAAGAGCATCAGAAATAAAGTTGTTTTTTCTTACCGCTGCCCAGACTGAATCCTCAAGACAACAATTTCCCATTTATCTCAATTCAGTGAAGAAATCATTACCGCACCCTTTAAAGGCGTTTGCTTAAAAATTAACTGAATTTTGCTATTTGAAAATAACTTCAATCGTAAATTTCGAACAGTGTGATTTACATTTCCGCAAAGAGAAGATTTCTCAATAACTTTATTTTAATAGCTGAACGCACATAAGGAGGAATTAACATTTTATGTGAAAGAACATAAACTTATTGGTTTGTTTTATTTGCAGTAATAATTTAATTGGATTCAATGAGTAGTTTCGCGGATATTAATGAAATTTATCACTTATATTCTAATGTGTTTTGCTTAACCCAGAAACGAAACAAGATGTATCTAGGTGACAAAAATCCGCATCTTAAGAGATGCATTTGCGCCACGTGCACACTCACCTATCAATTAGATAATTAACTTTGAAAGAAAGAAGCTTATTCTAGATTAATCGAGCTTTCAAACTAAGGAAAAAAAAAACTGCTGGCATTTATCTAGATAACTGCATTTTGTTAATGGAAAAACCAAACTGTAGACGGAAGTGCTACACAAAAGAAATCCTGACCAAAATGTGATCATTTTATCGAACTGGAGGCGCGACAGGTAAAAGTTAGTCATACGGGAGGGGTCGCCAGAAGAACTCAAAGACCGTGATTCCTCTCGGTAACGACTTACAATAAAAGTCTTTGGCCTTTGTTTTACACCTGGTGTATGTCTACATTATCAATTATAATGCTGTTTATTTGAGAATTTCGCGTAAAAAAATTAACATTGCTGGAGGTGAGTTTCCTCACCTTCATTGTTATGAATTGCTAAGGAATGAGCTGGAAAATGAGCGAAAATTAATAAAGTATTCGTCAAAACTCCTGGTTGGATCCGGCGCTCCACTACATGATTCTAAGAAATGTTTCTTTACCTTTTTTCCTGCAGAAAACAATTCTCACTTTATATTTGAAGGCGTCACTTTTTGGGCAATAGTTGCTAATTTCAACGCATAATTGATGTTGTTATTTCATTTACAATTAATTTTATTAATTTTTTTCTTTTAGTATTTCAATTCCACCACACGTTTCTGTTTTGTGTCTCTACTTTTAGTTGCATTTAGTGTTTTAGAGAGACCTTTTTAGTAGTAGTAAGTAGTAAACATCTTTATTTCTAAAAAAGGCTATCGACCTATCGGTCTTTCTGCCCTTGTTTAATACATGTAGTCTTAATCTAAATAAAAAACAAATATGAAAATTCTCTTATTCTAGGTTAACAATATTATTAAATAAAATTCCAATGACAAGAAAAAATTAGTTTATTGTCCACTAGTCAGTTGCGTTTGTAAGTGTTCGAGTAGCGTTGATGTAGGGAAACGGAAGCGGGATTGTCTGGTTGGTCTTGTAAGACAAAGGGGATTCAGTATGGTCCAGTTGTAGGGGTTGTTTGTCCATTTTGTCTGTAGCTGTATGAGTCTTTCCGAGATCTTTGTCATGTTTGTGCGTTCGTATAGTAGTTGGGTGGGGGGTTGTGTAGTGGGTTTTGGGGGTGTCTTATTCGTGTTATTAGTCTTAGTGCAATTTGTTCTGTTGTTTGTGTATAACGTTTTGTCCTTTCTGTTCCGTTGGTCATGAGTATATGTCCAAAGTCTAGCAAGGGTCTACAAATAGCTTTATATATTTTGGTGGCGGTGTTTGTGATAATTCCTCTGTCTTTGTAGGTTAGTGATCGGAAGTGTTTTGTTCTCTTTATTGTTTCTGCCCTGATGTTTCGTATGTGTTTAGTGAATTTAAGTTTGTGGTCAATTGTGATTCAAGGTATTTTACGTCGTTTTTTGGTTGTGTCGTTTGGCCGTCTGCAGTTATCGTAGGGGAGTCAGCGTTGAGTCTGTGGATTGTGAGCAGAAGTTGGTTTTTTGACGCGTTTGGTGTTAGTCTCCATTTATAAAACCATGTCATTGTGTTGTTTGTTAGTGTTTGGAGTCTTTGAGCTGCTCTCTCAGTAGTTTTGTCATGTACAATAAGTGACGTGTCGTCTGCGTATTGTAATATGTATGCCGATCTGTCGATTTGATTTTTGTCTGGTAAGTTGTAATTGTATATGTCATGGCAGTATATATTGTAGAGAAACGGTGAGAGCGGGGATCCTTGAGGGAGCCCTTGTTCAGGGGAAGACCTTTTTAATATTGAAGCTTTTGCCTGTTTGTTTAAACTTCATCCTACAGAAAACTCATCCACGTTCTTTAGGTTGCAATAGGTTTTGATGAGTAAAAAATTTCCACACAATATATTCTTAAGCGCTTTGAAGAACTTAATAATTTTGCATGTTTTACATTCAAATTCAACACCCTATCAGGAAAACCTTTTGGTCCATCGTCTGTATAGCAAACTAGAGTTTATTTCGTAATTTGTTTCGACCATACAGAACTCAACTCCTGTTAATAAGATTCTTCACAAAAACCCATCGATTCCAGCCCTCCAAGACAATCGCTGTTTCTTGGAGAATGGAGCCTCTTCCGAAACGTTTTTCGTGGTAGAAGATGTGCCAGTAGGAGACACCATTGGTAGAGTGAGGGTGGTTGGGGATCCGAGGCCTGTGGTAGGCTCAATTGCGCTTCGTCTCAAAGAACCAGACAGTCCCATTGGTATAGCGCCGGGATCGAAAAATCTCACCCTCAGAAGGCCCTTGGACAAGGAAGGAATCGACGGGCCATCCTCAGTGTTTGTCACCTTGATTTGCGACCGACTTGAAACTTTGGATCTTAGTTTCGAAATTCCCATTAACATCAGGTAAGGTTCTTGTTAAATTCGTGCATTCATCGCATGTTTTATTTATGTCCGAGGTTCATGCTCTAGTTATCAGTTACTGTTTTTGATTAACTAGTCGGAAACCGTTGGGTGTTTACTGGAATATAAAAAATAGATTTTGTCCAACTGCTCAGGGTTACCGATGCCAATGATAATGCACCCGTTTTTATCAACGCCCCGTATGTACTCAACATCTCCGAGGTGACGGTGGTGGGAACCAGAGTCCTACAGGGTGTTCACGCAATTGATAATGATCAACAAGGACCATTTTCCAGTGTTAGGTAAGGGTTTTTACTAGTTAAGTTTGTTGCCAAATAAAAATTATATAGTTTGCTTTTATTTCTATTATTACTGGCTGAGAACGAGAAAAACACTTTTTGTTCGTTCATTTTTCGAAGATGCTCAAATACTTGTCCATGTGGATATGATCACAATAGAGAATGCACAGCCTAATACATAAGCTATAATTTCACATTATAAGGAATTGTAGGAAAATCTCGTAAACGAAACGTTTCTCAAAATCCAGTTTAACACTCTTAAAGCCGTACTTTTGTCCAATGCAGGTATTCGGTTCTTCCAGGACCAAATTCCGGTTACTTTGAGTTCGAAAATGAGCTCGAAGGTACGTTGGTTCTGAATAAACCGTTGGACTACGAGACCCTAAAGACTTTCGATGTAAATATACGAGCTCAAGACCATGGCGATCCTCCCAAAAGTGCAGATACAGTTCTTACTGTGCATGTGATTGATGCTGACGACCAAAACCCAAGGTGAGTTAAATTAAACTAGCATGTAAGGAAGTAACTCGAATATGAAAAACGTTAAAGTAAACCCAATTTGTGGTAGCAAAACACACACAAAGAATTAATTAAAACACGCCTTTTCTTATTATTCAAGATATATTCAAACGGCTAATAGTGAACAAGAGACTTAATTTTGACGAGTTTTTTGCCAAACTCTTTAAATAATAATACCAATAATTGTTTCATGTACTTTTGTTTGTATAATTTTTTTTTAATTCTCAGGTTTCTAGACGATCGATATGAGTCAGTTATCTTGGATCCAGCCATGAAAAACGCTGTCCTAAAAATCCATCCTCGAGATATTCGGGCCTTTGACCAAGACGAGGGAATAGGCGCCCCAATCTATTACACCTGGAATGGGGTTGGAAGCGAATATGCGATGTTCCAGTTGAATCGGGACACTGGCAAAGTTACTTTGGCGAAAAACTTCGCAGAAAACGACTTACAAAGTCCGGCAATTTTAGTAATTCGCGCCACTCAGCAAGACAATCCTGATAGGTAAGCCTAGTGCTTACTAGTAAGCAAATAAGTTGAATATAGAAAATGTGACTGTAGCTGACATTTAAAAAAATTGTAGGACCGCATCGGTTTCCATTCTATTCATTCAAGGTGCATAGGAACATATAGAGGGCTTAAGACTTAACTAGAAAGCGCTAAATCGTTTAAACCAATCAACCCGATTATGGAAGTAAAAGCTTGATAAAGAACAATTTTATTAATACAATTACATTAAGAATAAAAATATTGGCGTGACTCAACTGCAGCTTGATATCGTCTATTGAATTTATTCAGATCAGAACATTATCTTATTACTTAAAAAAATTATGTATAACTTCTTTTTAAACCAACTAAAAGGGCACCGGTTTGGGGTGTTGAGGATTTATGCTTCGTTTCCGAGAGAAAGATTAAAATAACAGGCTGGTTCTAAAATGTCTTAATTTATGCATAGCCTGTACAGCCAATAAGTGAATAACCCCGTGTCCAATCCAAAAAAAGCACAAAAGCCCTTACAATATCAGCAAATAGATTGTTTTCTTCTTCTTCAGCCTCTCTCGGTCCACTGCTGGACGAAGGCCTCTCCCAGGACTCTCCACGAATTTCTGTCCTGTGCTACTCGGAACCATTGTCCTCCTGGGCATCTTTTGACATCGTCCAACCATCTTTTCTGCGGTCTTCCCACACTCCTCTTTGCTTCTCTGGGTCTCCAACGTCTTATTGTCCACCTGTCTGTATTCCTCCTTGCAACGTGTCCTACCCATTGCCATTTGAGTGTCATTATTCTTTTGATAATATCTGTTAGGCCTGTTCTTTCTCTGATGATTTCGTTACGGATTCTCTATTTTAAGCTCAAACCGAGTATTTTTTCTCTCCATCGATTTTTTTTGGAAGGCAAGAAAAAAACTGTTTGACTTTGATAAATTGAATGTTTCTATAATAATATTAAATTGGTTGCAGGTATGCTTTGGCCACATTGACCGTCACCAGATCATCAACGAAAGGCATCAGATTCATTCTTCCAGTGTTCAATTTCCGCGCATCAGAAGGACTAAGTCCAGGCGCCCCAATTGGTAGCTTATCCAACAACCATCCAGGACACCACCTGAAGTACTTCGTCTCGGATCAGAGTGTTCTGAGTGTGTTTGCCATTAACACTTTGGGCGAAGTGTCCCTAAAGAATAAACTCGACTACGAAACCAAGCCCGAATATATTTTCAAAGTGTTTGCCACTGATGGGAAGACTGTGAGTGTTTCTCCTGTTTTAGCAAAACCCTAATACTGTAAGAGTGGGCTTTCAGAACGATTCCAGTGAGGTGAACGTCACAGTAGAAAATGTGAATGAATGGGAGCCACGGTTCCGGTACCCACATTATGATTTCTTCGCTGGCATGAATGGAGGAGTGCACGATTTGGTCGGAAAAATCGAGGCAGCTGATGGAGATAGAGGAGATCGACTCACTTTATCCCTGAGTGGCCCTGATGCTTCCATGTTCTTTATCACTCCGAATGGAGATCTTCGGCTCAGAGATATCAAAGGTACAGGATTATTCGAAATAGGTGTCATTTTTGTGGGCATTTAAGGACAACAAAAAAGTGAGATATTTGCAAAAAAATTCATTTTATCACAGAGGGTTTCCGCATTAACAATTTGTACGTACCTACATACCTGTTCCTTTATTCGATAATCAACAAAAGTGCAATTGGGATCACTTTGCTGGCGGAACAATACATTCACCACTCAGTTGAGAGAGATTCAATGTTTAAAATCTTCGGTTCGTTCGTTATTCAATTGAGTTGCTAAAGCAAGGATATAAAAAACTGCATTTCATCAGTTTTCATTCATTGTCCCAAAATAATCAATTTGCTCGTAAACACCGTAAATCCCATGGGAATTTGACCGATCTCTCGAAGGAATATACGCTTTTCTTAAAAGCTTCAACTTTGATTTATCAATATTGCAGATCTTCAAGGAAGCACAGCTACACTTACCGTCACAGCTACAGACAGCGGCGATCCTCCGAAGAAAACCAGCGTTCCCGTCACTGTTCATTTTCCCGGTTTCACTGGAGTTGCTGCAGCTGGAACTGCAGCCAGTAAAAGCTCGGGTAGTGGCCCGATTCTACTTGCAGGCCTTGGAGTCATTTTGCTCCTTCTGAGCTTAGTGGTCGCCGTCTTAGTTGCATACATTTACAAAGTGTAAGTCTTTTAATCGCACAATAACTACTCAGCGAAAAATCTACATAAGTTTTGCGTTTTTTTCTTTAGAAAGCGAAAAGGCAATGCTGAGCAGAGTGGCGACGTGAAGGACAAAGCTCTTTTGAAGAGCCACATCAGCAACCCGATGTTTAGCACCGATAAAATGCGTCCAGGGACAGCGGTTGCGCTAGGTGGCATACCAAGTGAAGCTAGTAAATCAAGAGTACCCAGTCCGAAGGTACATCCGGCGCCTCAACCTCCAGCAACGGACCTTTGGACTTCAACTGCGGGACGAGTTAAGAAGCTAAGCTGGGGAGACAAGGTGAGAAATTGTTTCATTTTATCTAAGTTGGCACATTATATTGTTAATATTGTATTATTTAATTCGAAACATTAACCGATTATGTGAGTATACTGATGTCCTTTTCTTCGTTTTTTAATTAGCACAACTAATATTTCGTTTTATTTCTGAGTTTTGCATTAAAATTGCCATTATTTGATCTTCCACAGTCGACAGACCGGCAATTTAATGTTTTTTCAACAAGTAATTTGAACATTCATTTCTCGGAAAAAGCGATAGCAACCCCTTTCTTCGGCTTTCAGAGGAAGAAATGGGCTTTCCTTTCTGTACTTCAAAGTTTCATTAGAGTTCATTGCCCACGTGCATTTGCTACAAATTATCAAATATTTCAACTGACTAAAACTAGGAAAATTTTTTTGTTTAATAGAAACTATAATTGTGCAACTAATTAAACTTTAAAGTCGAAAAAGAAGGACCATTTCTTCCTCTAACAGCCGACGAAAGAAGCAAGTTGCCATCTCTGGCTGTTTCTGTTGCAAATTCAGTTTCAAAATATCCATTGTATGGAATATTTTTCGTACAAAACTGTAAACTGCCGGACAAAACTAATAGCAAACGGTCGACTATGGGCTATGAAATGATTGCAAAATTAAAGCAAATTTCAATAATGAAGCAAAAGTGTAGGTAATAAATGTCGGTAGCTATTTTATGAGACACACTTTTATGGGTTTATTTTTGCCCATTTCTAACCGTTTAGAAGCATTCAAACTATGTCATACTAATGCGACACCAACATGTTGATGCTGAGCCATTTATAAAAAACCTAATAATATTCTCTACTGCCTTTTAGAAAGTGTTTATTATTTTTTCAGATATACAATTTCTGTTTTTAGATACTTTAACCACGTTATTTTTCATCATTTACTCGACACTATTTTGTCGGCGTTTAAAATTGGTTATTTTTTTCGCAGACTGAATCCGGAAGCATCGAAGATCTAGAAGAGTTGGATACCATTCCGAAAGTCTTAGAAAGTAACAATCTTACTGTATATTTTTAGATAGCTATTAACTGTGTGCGAAAACAAATCTAGTTTTATGAAATTTGTATAGGTTGCGTTCCTCAATTTGAGTAATAAATTGCGAGGGGGTGTTCTAATGTCGATTCTTCGCGTTTTGTTTGTCTTTGAGTGTGTTTTAGTATTAATCAATATTAAAATCAATTCTAGCATCTAAAAAACTGTGAAACTCCCTCTTTTTTAATGAAATATTCTCTCTAATTGAATTAAATCTAATTAATAAACAAATGACGACAAAAAGTTAGAACTACCCTACAAAATAGCTTATAATGTGTACATATACTTGTAAGGGCCGGCAGATGCATACAATATAGTTTAATTAATCAATGCTGTTATATTATTCTGTAATTATAATTAAGTGGATTGTGTTAAAATTGGTAATAAATATTTATTTCTTCTTAATGGCCCGGATTTTAATTTTCATACCCCAGATGCTGCTGATGACCTCTTGCTGATTTTCATGCATATTAGATGAGCAGTTAATGGTTATAGGTATAAACCCGGGGCCTTAATAAATAAAATTAAAAAATCAGTAAATGCAATAATTTGCGAAATACACTGAGCGTATATTTCATGCAGTCAATACAGAAAACTACTAATATGTGCAAAACATATTGAAAATAACAAGGAGTAAAAATGTTAAAGCATCTGCAACCCAATAATCAATCACAAGAACGCATACTAAAGTACTTTCTCTCATAACGGAATTTCTTTGCACTTGAATGTAGGTCAAGGAACGTTTGCAAACTGTATTTTATATCATTGGCTTCATACTAGGAATTTTGGCGAAAAATAGTATTTTCCCCGTTTTTACATAACACGCTCAATTAATAAAATGCTCTTAAACTAAATCCGGTTCGCAAAAATTCACCTAAAACTTACAGCGATTCCGATACGAAAGTCGAGAAGAAACACCCACAATGTGAGAGTTATTCTTCCGAAGAAAACGGATTAGCGCGCGTGTAGTTCCGTGTTCAGCTCGTCTTCTCATTTAAATATGTCCAAGAGTCGCGTTTTTCTTATTGCCCTATTCGTGCTGTTTTGTGAAAATTACTGCCACGCTATTTACCTGACTAATGCAAGTCATGTAAAGAGAAGCAATAACCCGGCGGTGTGGACTGAAGAGGGACTTTGGGGCCCCCTGTTAGAAGAATGGGCCCTGGGAAGTCAAAATCACAGGTAAAACATTGTATAAATAACAGGAAAAGCGTGAAACTCTTTGAATATGGTTCGTTGATATTCTAATTTTTAAAACGGGTTTTCAAGAATGTGATTTAATGTTGGAAGAAACATGATTATTTTTAATAAATTCTTAATCGCAGGATATAAAAACAAACTTTTTGTAGCAGAACATTCGCATTTTGCACCATAAATCGACGTGATGGAGGAGGTTTTCAAAAGAGCTTTAAACAAAATCGGAAAACCTTTGAAAAGATTGAAAATACAACTCGATTTAAAAAAATTTCGATTTCAGAGAAAGCAGAGTAATGCAAATCCCGATTTCCGAACATGCTTACGTTGTCCACGATCGCGTTGATATTGAGGTACAAGAAGGGAAAATTGGGAATGGAAAAATCATCACAACTACCAAGCCCAGTAACAGCTACAGGCCATCATCAGGCAACAAACCGCCACCACGTCAGGTATCCGAAACGGATCTTTATTTATTGGGGGCAATAGAGAAGTTGGTGTACAAAGTGGATTTTATGGAAAAGCGTCTAAGACGCGTGGAAGAAATGCTGTATTATGTGATGGCTGGTAACAGAGTTGATGTTGGTAAGAGATTAAACGGAGAATCCACCTTGATTGCATATTTATAAACAAATAATGTCTCTGCTGTAGAACCATGTGCGGATAATTTCACAAGAGTGGCGCAAAATTGCTACATGTTTGCTAGTATGGCCGGCCGAGAATACGACTGGAAAGTGGCCAGTAAACATTGTAAAAAAATGGGAGCTGTCCTAGCGGAAATGGAAACCATCGAAGAAAACCAAGACATCATCGCCCATATACAGAACGATGCCCATCTCAAAGGTGTGTTTCTGACGTAGAAACTTTCGAAATTACTCTCTCATTTGATTGCAGGCAAAGACTTTTGGGTAGGAGGCCTCAATCCAGGCCTGCTATGGATCTGGAGCAACACTGCCAGACCGATTGTGGCTCCTGGATCACAAAACAACAAAGAAAACCCTTCATCTGCCATTCAAGGGTCGGGAAGATGTCTTCGACTAGCCTACAATCCGGCTCTTCGTTCTTATGGCTACAAGGGAACAGACTGTTCAGTTCGATACAGTTACATATGCGAAGCACCTGAAGAAACATCAAGTAATGAAATCCAGAGAATTGGTAGAAGCAGGAAAATATTCGACGAGCTGTAAATGGGCGAGTTATTTATTGGTGTATTTTATATTCAAATATCACTTAGCGTTGTACTGATTTTTAGTTGTATACTTTGTTAATAATAAAGGCAATTGTCAATAACTATTATTTATTAAACTTGTTTTCATTGATACTGTTTTTGCAAAAGAACTCCTTTTCGCATTTATGCGACTTAGAAAACAGCCTGATGACAAAAAGTAACAATATCGATAGAAAATAAATGTATAAAGATGTGAAATTAAGTTGTAAATTATTTTTTTTACTATTTATTTTAAGAAAAAATGTTCTGTATGGTTTAAAACACCGAAACATTATTTCTTACCTACAAAATGTTTTCCACTATTGTCTACCACTTACCTTTGCTCACGCCTTTATAGCACTTTTATGTCTCTCTTGTGGGGTTTTGCAGACTAGGATTTTCGAAGTTGGTCGTCTGTCCTATTTTCCGTATCTTCCAGACTTGTTTTACCGGCTTTGAATTATTCATCCTCAATAAATGTCTCCACTCCAGTTGACTTCTTTCAACAAAACCTGATATGAATTGTACTTGTAGATCTCCGCTTATCTCGTTTCTTCTGGTCACAGCTCATATCTTTTTTCTGTCTGTTTTCCTAGTTTATTTGTTCCCGCTTTTTAATTTCTGTTTCTGTGTGCTCTTTTCATTTGTGTTTCAACTGCGGTTGTACATGTTTTGCGGCCCTTTTCAGACCTCGGCTACATCAATAGAGACAGATATCCCGAATGTGAACCTTGTTTGCCTCTTCTCTGCTCTCATTTCGCAACAGACTTTTTTCATTCTTCCACAGGTTCAATGCATTGTCTTATTTTACATGAAACAGCCGATTGATGAATATGCAATCAACGCGCGATCTCTACTTGTCTGCATCCCTCGTTAATTAAAATAACACTTTAAACAGAACTAACTCGCTTCAATGTAGGAAGTCAGTCACTAGAAACTAGAAAACGAAATGAAATGAACTGAAAGTTGTTTTTACTCGCCAAATTACCAAAATTAATTAAATTCGACGTAAAAACCACAACCATAATAACTTAAAATTAAATATACAATATTTTGGCATGCTAAAACACTTTTGGGCTTAGACGAGGATTTTTTGTCCATTATTCAACCCCTGTTACTACAAGTTTAAAAGGTCGCCCTTAAACGGCCTAAACGAGGAACAAAAGCTATATTTTTGAAACAATTACACTCAAAATGTAATTCTGACTTCTATGATCAACACCTTCATTACCTAGATAGTTTGGGAAGAAAAACCTTTAAACAATTTTGGAAACACATCTATTAAATCAAATAAATCCAGGTCAAAGTCTGAAGATTTCCTAAACTTTTCGAACTTTCCGAAACGACTCATTGAAATTAACAGTTAGAAAAACAATCAACTCATTGGCAACTCACTGAACTGTTTCAATGTATCCAGGTCTTTAATTAGTAACTGTAAAGTCTGTCTGGTTTTCGGATATTTCTCCTCCTTCTCGATAGTCAGGCCCTGCTCTAGATCATCCAGCTGCTTTTCAAAGTAGTCCAATCGCTCGTCAACCAACGATTCAGCATGGGAAATGTGCTCCAGCAGGTTCAACCTGCAGTCAGCTGAGTCGATAGCTGCTTTGGGCCGCGGTATAATTGGGGCCGAATTACTATTGATATTAAGCATCGGAATCTCTTCTTTGCCGCCCTTCAGGATCATCATTAACATGTTATGATTGGGAGATTCTTCTTTGGTCAATTCAATTTCGTTTTTCACGTACTGATGCTCGGGACAGTCCAACGATGATTTCATATCGCCATTTTGCTCTTTGGTATCGGGTTTCTCCTGGAGTTTTGGTTTGTCCCATGGTTTCGACCACAAATATAGTTTAGGATGGTTTTTTACTCTATAAAGCATATACAGGGTGAGACAATGAAGATGCCTAGCCTAGTCAGCAATAAACTGCGATAATTTTATTAAAGCGTCTTTTAGATATCAATAAGAGCGATTTTTTTTGTAATTTTAACACCCGGTATCCCAAAAACAATTTGATTTTGGACAAGCTTATAAAGCAAAGAAGGATTCTTTTGTTGTCCGCTACCACCTCTAAAAGTTTGTCGGTATATACAGGGTTATTCAGGTTATACAACAAGGAAGATTGCTGCTAAACTATTCGATTTTTTTGGATAAGTAGAGTCCATCTGGGGTACATTTGAATACCTACCTGCATATTATTGTGCGCTTAGGAAAAATTAGTCTAACCCATTCAGGTTGTCCTAAAATTGTATTCACACCATTGCACGGTAATAACTTAAATGGAGCACCCTGTATTTTATACCACAGAACACAATCGAATAGTTCAGCTGCAGTCTTCCTTGTTGTATTTTGTCGTAATTTTCGGTTTTGGCCTAAGATATACTTTTTGAGTGGTCTCCAGAAGAGCTAGTTTCAAAACCTTGCTCATCCGTAGGCGATATACAAATATTAAAGAAACTTACTCGGCAATTTTAAGCTTAGTAGCCAAAGCATGCATATACTCTCTCAGCTCCAGCAATCCGCCAGAAACATCGTGGCACTTTTTCAATTTAGCAAAGCGACCTTCCATCTCTAGTTTATCTTTGCTGTGGAACGATGTCGCCGGCAAAACTCCCTTAACAATAGCAGTAATCACAAAATTTTTCGGTTAAAATGCACAAAAAACTCACCTGTTTCAACCAATCCTGGTCGTGCACATACTTGGCCGATTGCCGCTCTCGAAGCGGATGTTGACATATGTAGCAGACATATTTCTCGGGCACTTCACTCTCCTTTTGGATGTTGTTGCAATAAGCATGCTGCCAGCACAAGCACAATTCGCATTGAATCATCAGGCCATCCTCTTCGATGAAGCCGCACGTACAGTTGATGATCTCTTCTTGCTTCATTCGCTCTAATTTGATTATTTTTCCGCCTTCAATAATAACGCCATCGAATTGAGTAACCGTAGGAGCTAAGGAGGATTCAAGCTCAGCGGGCGGTGGCGCTAAATCGAAGGCGGATGGAAATGGATTGGCATCGATTGCTCCGGAACTTCGGGCCAATGAAATTGACGTTGGCTGTTGAGACTGATGTGGTAAAGGTGGATGGTGAGATAAATGTTGCGAATCGAGTGTGGAAGCTGAATGGTGTGGAGTTTTACCTTAAATCATAATTTTCAATTTTAACTCGCCAAAATTCGATCGTTTGCCTATCAAGAATACATACAAAATACAATAGAAAAAGAACAAACAGAATAGAATTTTTCGTGACGAATTGCAAGCACGTCGCAATTGTACCGCACGAACTTAAATTGGGTGCTAAAATCGTGGTGTTCTGTATTATCTCGAAAATTAAGAGCAATATGAACGAGCTACCGCCCAAAACAAGACAGCAAGATCAAAACATTTTTTGCATGTGAAAAAACTATTATGTACCTTGCTTTTTGACTGAGCACAGAAGGGAAAAAATATAGAAACCAAGTATGATATAATCCATTATAAGTGAAATGTCTTTCTGCAAGCAGTAGTTTGTTGTCTATATTCCGATTCGATTCCGAAAAATCTTCAAATCTATAGAGACGGCGGGGAAGCGCTCCCAGTTATTAAAAACCAAACAGTGTTTAATTATTGCCTGGCCGTTGCATCACTTTGATGCCTCGCCGTACTCATCGTGTTAAGGTTTAAAGCGCTTGACTTAGTACCTATCCATCTAATCTTTATAAGCACTTTAAAAACACCTTTACAGAAGACATTTACTTGCCGCCTATGTCTGCATCCACCTTTTGGAAATTCAAACTGTAGCTTAATAATTCTCGTGTTTGGAAAACCTCAACTCACCCCTCGAAGCATCGAGTTGTTCCTGATAGATTCCTTTCTTGCGTTTCGACTCAGTCAAGTCTGAGTGTAATAGGTTCGAGTGACGGACTGGAAGCAGAGTCTTTATACCTGCAAAAACATTCACCCAATAATTTCCCTCGATGCAAACCGACGATTAATACGTTGTGGAATGTGTCATGCGAAGCAGATGGAAATGTTTGTGGGGTTTAAAAGCATGAACGTTTGTTGTGTATGTTTCTAACAGTGATGATGACTACCTTGAGAAGGTCGTGACGAACATAAATTCTTGAGGTGAATATCATCTCGCATAGCTAAGTCGTCAGACTTCCCTAGAAGATCTTTTAATTTAATATCTGGATACATGTTAGATGGTAGACCTAAATAAAGTAAAATTGTTTTAATAAAACATTTCTTTCTTTATCAATACTGTTCTCATCCAGTATCACATCAACAATTTGAAATGATTTACTAAAACAAATCATATCTGGCTCAAGACGTTTATTTAATTTTCCACATGTTGCTCGCATGGAAATGCAATACTAACCTGATGGCAAATGATGATTTTCACCACCACCCTCTTTAGGCTTTTGCGTTAGAAGCTTTATAATTTCAGTATCTCTAACTTTAACGTCAGGCGCAAATGAGCCACCAGAAGCTGCCTCCAGATGAGCAGGCGCTTTGGCTACTTTTGGAGTCGCTGAGAATTCAAATGAAATGCTCCACAACATAACAATGCGATGGTTTTAAGTGAAAACTTACTGGTTTTATCGGCAGTTTTTAATGCAGCGGCTTTTGCGGGTCCTGGGGAACGATCCAAATTTTCGCCCACTGTGCGGGCGTAAGCCAAATCCGCAACATTGGGCGTCGATTCCAAATATTTCGTATATTCAGGATGGTAATGTTTTACGTGCATCAGCGCCAAATTTTCACGTCTAAAATTCTTACCACAACCTTCAATTGGGCATTTAAATGCTTCGTTTTCGAATATTATTTTGAGGCATGTTGGAGGGTCTGGAGAAGCTGAAATTTAAAATATTCAATGAACACTCTATTTAACTCGTTTAATTTGAGGCAACTATGGATGAAAACCAATTCACTTAACCAACCTTCTGCTTTAGCTGGTTTTGGTTCTTCCACAGGTGCAGGTGGCTCCTCTTTGGGTAAAGCAACTGATTCAACAGGAACTTTTGCTTTGGGTTTTCCTTTTCTTTTTCCACGATAAAGACTAAAGTCGAACAACTCAACATTCACGTCGATGCCAGGATGCAGTTCAAGGTAATTTTTGATTTCCTGCTTGGTCCTGAATTTTTTCCCATCCGGTCTGGGAAGAAAATGACAAAAATTAGTGTCTTCATGGTGATTTCATTGCTGCAGTTATTACGCTAAAATGACAGTATCCCATTTGCCGATAGAGTTTCCATACATTCGTTGAGTAAGATGTTTCGTCCAACCAGTAGGTATCCGCGGATCGGCTACTATTGTGGATTTTCTTAAACCATCGGCGCTTTCGATGGTCGATTCTATTCCCACTGGTCTCCCATTTTCCCACCTAAAATTGGTATTGAACAGAATAGAAAGAGATCAGCAAAGGGATGGAATAAAATCATTTTAAAATCGCGTTTGTTGCAATTAAAGGAAATTTTCAATATTCAAGAATTTACAGATTTTTCGATACGAAAGAACTAGAACACGCAAAAGAGAACAAAGAGATATAATAATCAAATTTAAATCTGCGGTAATAGAAGCAAAAAAACTAAAGTTGGGAAAAGAAATGCCAGGGACTAGAAGAATCCTGGAGGTTTATAAAAAATTTGAGATTCAACAAAAATTAGCAAATAATAATAAACTCCATAGACCCTGAAAAATTGGAAAAAGACCAGAAAGAATTACTAGTAGAAAAAAGACCTGAATACAATACAATCCATCAACACAAAGTACTGGTCCAAGGGGAGCCAGTAATAATTAATATATTAAAAAGACCATATCACTATTAAAAAATGGACGCGACCCAGGTCTAGAAGGAATATACGAAGAACTAATGAAAAATGGAACAATTAAATTTTGGAAGATTATAACACAACATTTTAACAGATACTTACAGGGAGAACCATCGTCCATCCATAAAAAGGGAAGCAAAGAAGATTGAAAGTATTGTAAAAAAACCAGCAAATGCCACACTAATCGATGCCATCAAAGAGTTATATAACAACATAACATCTAGAACAAAAATTGGTAAATAATATCAAACGACTTCAAGGTGACTAAATGTCTAAAACAGGGGTGCTGTCTATCGCCCATACTATTCAATATATATGTAGATGAATCTCTCAGATTCTTGGATATTATATACATTACTCTATGCAGATGACCAGGTAGTGATTGCTCAAGACACGGAAGACCTAGAGTATTTGTCCAGAAAGCTTACAGAAGAATACAAAAAATGGGGTCTAGAGGTAAATTTAAACAAAACCCAATATCTGCGTATAGGGAAAGAACCAGCAGATGACCTGAATATAGAACATCAAAAAATAAGAAAGAATGATGAATGCGTATATTTGGGAGTAAAAATGACCAAGACAGGACGAACTGAGGAAGCTATAAAAGACAGAATAACCAAAGGAAAACAACTGGTAGGAGTACTAAACCAAGGCCAATGTTATGGCAGAAAAACCTAAGACCAGAGACAAAGCCAAGAATATATGATACCATGTTGAAACCAGTTGTTATGTGGAAATTAACAAAGATTGAAGAAGAAAGCGTACTAGCAGTTGAAATGGATTTTTGGAGATGAGCGGCGGGAAAATCTATATTGGTACACGTGAACATGGGGACACGAATACGAATGAAAGTAAAAAGAACAATAGTATACATCGAAAAACAGCAATTAATATGGTACGGGCATCAGTGGATACCCCCAGAAAGAAGAAAAGGAGGACCTTACTATCAGTATAATGCAAAAAGCTGCGTTCAAAATTGAACGACTATCGGGAAATTTTTTAGTGTTCAAACTCTCAGACAGTTAACATTGTTCCTTTTGGTGTAAAACTAAAATACCTTGGGTGCCAATTGTGAACTGATAACGCCTGATTTGTATTTGAGGCTTCGTCTTGAGAGGATGGTGACATGTTGGCTTCTTCTTCAACTGGCGCTGCTGGAGCGGGGCTTCCCTTGCTTTTTTTCTCCTCGGTATTGTTGAGACGAATACGTTTTGCAAATAGTGCAGCAACATTGATCTTCCTCTTCTTATCTCTCCTCTCCTGCTTGGTGCTTTTTATTGGATCGAACAACGGTGATGATTGCGCTGGCTTGGTTAGACTTATCTTGGACATTTTGCTAACATTAACCACTTTGACATATCCATCATCAAATAACAATTCGTAGAAATCTACAAGCAGGCAAATGATATATAAAAATTAGTTTATCTGCCGTAGGTAAAGCGACATGCCATTATCCAGTTTTTTTGAAATAGTAGCAGGGAACTTTTTGGAAACACTCCATATAGCCATACATCGCTCGCCGACATCGAATATTTGTTGGGGCTCCACGTATACTGGCCTGAGCCTAGGACTCGACATGGCAATCCATTCATCACATTTATTGGCAGAGTTTTCAAAATGAATCAGAACCTCGTTTTCCTCGTAATCAACTTCGTTGATTTTAGCTACATGCCAGATATTGTTGTTATCTAGCACTTCAATGCTCGAATTAATACTAAAATCAATTGAAGGAGAATCCTGTTGAGATGTGCAATGGGAACTTTGAAGTTCGTCAAAAAGGTTCGCGTTCTCGTTGGTCTCGTCCTTGTTTAAGGATTCAGCTTTTAATTCTTCCCCTTGATACACATCTGATTCCATACTAGACGCCATATCGCCTGTAACGTTGGTGATCAACTCAGCCTCCGGGGCAGCTTCATCAGTCTCGTCACCCTCTTTCTTAATGTCATGCTCTACATTTTCTTCTCCAGGGCCAGACTCGGTCGCACATACTTGCTTTGATTTAGCCTCCTTCTTTCGTCCAGTTCTGGCCTTTTTCTTCGAAGGTTCCACATCTTTATTCACAGAACCTTCAGCTTTGATGGCGTCCAATCTGGACTTATCCCATGGAAACACACTAGGCAACACGCCCTGTTTCAGCATGTACTTTCTGCCTTTAAAGCTGCAAAAATCGGCACGCAGAAAGTGTCGCGAACACACATACAGCAGCTTGGATTTGGATCGATGCTCAGGAATACGGCAAAGTGATAGCCATTTGGGGCGAACATCCGTGTGATGAGGCACCTTGTGAAATGTCACACCCATATGCTCAGGTTTGGTGGAATCCGACAAACAATTTTCCACACTACATTTTCTTCCCATCTTGTCTTGGTTAATTTATCCTTGGAACAAGCACACAGAATGCGAGTATTTACTAGGTAAGCTGCAACCGAAAATGGCCCAATGGTGCTATGCCAGGTAAAGGGCAAAGCTTTCAGCTAAACAACTTGTCTGTAAGTACTTGGCTACCTTCTACAATAACTCAAAATTATCATAGTTTATGTAGTTTTTTAGCAAACATGTTTGTTGGTTAGCAACTGCTTGACGCCATTGTTAATGACAAGTCACAGTGACAATTGCCCTGCTTAAATTTTAGGCAACCCGACGAATGGCGGTATTTTTGTCTTTGTCTAGGCTACGTTTGTATATTTCGCTGGTAAATAAATCGTTTTATCAACAGTATGTTCTAATGAATGTTGGTTTGGTCACTAGATAGATTCGTTCCAACAGATTAACGCTAATATTCCAGAATTTCTCAAAATAATTGGCAAAAAAATGTCTTGAAAAGCCACAAACTAAAAAATTGAATTTGTAAAAAGTTCCATATATAAAAGTACCTAAGTAAAATAATTCAATCCAGTTCTATTACACAAGGGCTCAATCAATATAAACGTTTATATGAGTTTTTCGTTCATATAATTATTAAAAATTAAAGGTTTTTGAGTTTTCAAACTTTAGCTCACTCTATTAGAGACTGTTGTGTGTCGAACTTCCATTCATTTTGCTACTGGAAGCGCATCCAGAGAGGGATTTTTAAATCACATTTTAGTTGATAAACTTTTGTGTCCAATGCGCCCGGATTATATAGTTATAAACTGCCAAATAACGTCAATTCTATGTCAATGTCACTGATTTCGTTGATTTTTTAACGGTGAATAGGTGAAGACTGCGCGGAATTCGCTCTGTTACTATTAAAAAAAAGCTAAAATATGTCTAATTTTATGAAAAAACGGTGATTTTCTTAAAACTAAGATCTCTCTCCACTCTTTTCGGATGTTTTCGAAACCGGCAGTGCGATTTTAGTGAAAAATAGCGCGACTTTTCAAACTGGAAGCTTTTTGACGTTTGCTGTCATCCCATTCTATTCTAGGCCTACTAGTAATCAGGATACTGTCCTCAAGGAAGTTTATGAAGCATTTTGGAGTTGTCTCACGATTTTAAGGCCTTGAGGTAAATGATGACTGCCTATATACAGTAAAGAGGGCAGTTTAGTGATAAGAGATTAATTGAAATAATAATTTTCTAGTTTCGTATTGATTTTGCTGAAAGAGACTTTTGTAAGGTAAAATTAAAGGGCGTAACCTGATTTCTTGGGAGAAAATTGAGAATTTCAATGAGTGAAAAGTGATGGAAAAACGCGTTTTCCCAAGAAACACCTCTAATAACAGTTGCTAGTTAAGTGATTATGTATAAAATTAGTATATTTTTAACTTATTTTTCTAAATTCCTAAGCTGTTTTGCACTTGAAACTTGCATTAAAAATTATTTATTAATATTAATATAAAAAGTCCGTGGACTGCGTAACTAGAACATGTTTTCTAGTTAGGAAAGTACTTTTCAAAACTTTTTTTTAAATTTATTAAATCGTTGTTGCATTTCTTATAGAACAATCTTACCTCAATAATCGATTTTTAAACACCTCTCCTCAACACGCGATATGTTTAAGAGTAGCTCTAATGACAACAATATGTTTTAACCAAATTGTTTATTGATGAATAGTTCATAATAGTTATGAGTCATAGAACTAATTACCCGAGTATGTGTCAGCCGATAATGATGAATTATACCGATTTATGGTTATTTTTTAACTAAACATTAAATCAAAATATCCCTTATAAATTTTAAATAAATCACGGAATATATTCCGCACTATAGTGCGACAGCATTCGTAGTATATTCTATAGGAAAATTCATAATATATTTCCTTCAGTTTCTTTCTAAAAATTAATTATACATTTATTCAATATTATTATTGATATAATAAGTATCATAAAGTCAGGAGTAAATATAATATGAAAGTTGGCCAAGTATGAAAAAATTCAAATTTGCAAAACACTTAGATAAATTTTGATGAAACTTTGTGTTCTTGATGAAGGCTGTAAGAGGTGCTTATTTTAAATCATTTTATTTTTTTTACCAGTGGCGTGTATACTGCTATGGTATTGGATATTTTTTAAGAAAACAAATCATACGCCACTGGGTTTTTTTTAAATGTTTGGATTTTATTTCTGTCGTACGACGAATCGTTTTCCGGTAAAAAATACATTGATACATGGACATCAATAATGCCTTTGACAGTGTCTGGCACAAAGGACTTTTATATAAACTTTACCAGCTTAAAACCCCCAAATACATAATTCACGCAATCAGAAACCTACTCACAAACAGACACCTAGAAGTACGCATAGACAACACCCTCTCCTTTGCTTTCTCCCCTGAACAAGGATTCCCACAAGGATCCCCGCTATCACCCCTTCTTTACAATATATACTGCCACGACATATACAATCACAGTCTCCACGACAAAAGACACATTGACAAATCTGCTTACATACTACAATATGCAGACGACACTGCATTTATCGTGCAAGACAAAACCACAGTAAAAGCAGTACAAAAACTTCAAACACTAACAGACAATACAATTGCTTGGTTCTACAAATGGAGACTTACATCAAACGCCACGAAAAACCAACTACTTTTACCAAACCACCAAATTAAAGACGACTATCCATCAATAACAGCAGACCGATACAGAATTAGACCAAAACAAGAGGCAAAATATCTAGGAATGACACTGGACCAAAAACTAAAATTTACAAAACACGCACAGAACGTAAGAACAAAAATAATTCAACGGACAAAACACTTCCGATCACTGACGTACAAAGACAAAGGAATTAGTACAAAGACCGCCACAAAAATTTACCAATCAATATGTAGACCTCTGCTTGACTACGGACATCTACTGACAACCAATGCATCTAGGAAAACTAAACAACACATTCAAACAACAGAACAGATTGCCCTGAGATCAATAAAGAAAATAAGACATCTTCAAAACCAACTACACAACCCCTCAAACCAACTACTCTACGAACGAACAAAAATAACGCGAATAACAGAAAGACAACTCCAATTGCAAACGAAATGGAAAAACAATCCCTACAACTGGACCCTACTGAATCCCCTTTGGCTTACGTAGGAGACAAACGAGACAATCCCGCTTCCGCTTCGCAACAACACTACTTGAACACTTCCAACACGACTGAACCAACCTGCTAGACGATGAAAAGACATGACATAGAAGAGAGAGTTTTTTTGGTTTGTAAGTTTACAGTTAAGATAGTTTAACTATAATAAGAATATATATATACATATATATATATATATGTATATATATATATATATATATCTATATATAGCTATATATATATATATATATAGATATACATTTTATATATATATATATATATATATATATATATATACATATATATATATATATATATAAATATACATTTTGGTGATCAAATTGGTTTTAACACCACGACGCCCTAAAAGCCTAAAAAGCTCATCAGTTTCAGGAAATAAGGCCGCTAAAGCCGAACTCTTTGAATAGTAGGAAGATGTAATAATTTATAGATCATTTTTGGGTTATTTCTAGAGTTCGAATTGTTTTTAAAACGCAAATGTTCATGAAAATCGAGCCTAACAAAAACCCAGCCTAACATGTATTGTTGATAAACGGATTAAACATTTATCTCATAAGTGTGTAGTATAAATATATTTTCAGGCGGTTTAAATGCCGTCGTATAGAAACATTTACATAAATCCCGACGATTCACGATTACAATTTATAATGATGTGTTTTCTTATTAAAATTCAATGTAAGCAACTCGTCAAGTATGTAGCCTTTTACAGACGATTGTGTTTTGCGTTTATCCGCAGAACCCAAATGACGGTGCGTGCGTGCTAATAGACGACACTCATCTAGAATAAAAAATTATGTTGAAATTGTCCTGTTAATGAAATTAGGCTGCAAACCATATCCAATTTACTAATGCGTTTATTAACTGAAAAAAAAAACGCCCAAGTTGATAAAGTGTTGGGAAGTGCGACTGTCGCGGGATGTCGTCGGGAAGTAAAACATTAAATTGAATAGTGAGTTTGGTTCTGATAAGGAAATGAAACGATAAGACGGTTTCGACGATAATATTGAACTTGGTACTCTGTAGTAACTCTATTATGTATTGAACATGTTGTGTAGTCAGTGCTAAAAGGCGAAGGAAATGTGAAGCTGCAAGATTTGAAAGGAAGTCTGCACGCGAACTGTGATTCCAGATCAAAGATATTTTATATAATAAGGTAATGATTAATCCATTTTTAAACTTGCGTGATAATGTATGTAAATATACGCCCTGATCTATGTACGTCACCAATTTTCTCCTTATTTTGATGATTTATGGCATGATATTTTTGCGGATTTATATGACCAATCTATCTGTGGGACCTTTTCACTAATAGTTACTTAGATGAATTTAGAAAACATTTAAACACTTACCACTAATCAGCTGGAATCGAAATGTTTGCTTTAGTGCAAGAACTTAAAATTCTTTGTTATACCTGGATGTTATCGGGTTGGTTTACCACAATAATTTCAGCAATATTTGTATAAAAACAATTAGCATATCACGTACAGGGTATCGAAAGGAAACGGAAACTCCACTGAATACGTTTGTATGAGATTTAACATTAATATTTGGAAAGTCCGGCCTTAAATATCTGCACTATGACGAGGATACTTTGTTTGCATTTTTCCCTCTAGTGTGCAGCGCTAGTTTAAGACATTACACTAATTTAAAAACGTATACATCCTAGTGCTGTTAAATAGTTAACCAGTTTTACGCCGGATATACCTAGTTAACGCCTAGTCCTATATATTTCAGAAATGAAAATGACAAACGTTAAAATAACGGCCGTTGGAGACGGTATAGTAGGAAAAACTTGCCTACTCACCACCTATGTTACTGGGGAATTTCCTCAGGCGTATATTCCAACAGTGTGAGTATATCTTTAGGTTTACATATATAAAATACAGGGTGATTCACAACCTTATGGACACAGAGCAGGGGCGTGTAGAGGACTTCAAAACAAGTCGAGTTGCCATTTAAGTTTGTACGAAAAAACTGCAAGAGCTAAAAATTCTTAAATTGAACAGCAAATCAAAAATTTGTTCGGTCGAAGTCAGTGGCGCACCACAAAAAAATTCGCGGAATGAAAGGGAGGGTATGACACCAGAAAAAAACACTCTGTAGGTTTTCGCAACCAGTTAGCTTACCTACGGGTAGAGGGTCTACGTAAAAACTGTAGGAGTTAAAGAAAAAATACCAATATTTTTTCAACACTTTAACACCCAGTATCTCGATAACCATGGGCCTGAGCAAAAAGACTTAAATGGAAACTCGACTTCTTTTGAGGTCCCCTACACGCCCCTGCTCTGTGTCCATAAGGTTGTGAATCACCCCGTATAGAGAACTTTATATTTTGAGTTCCCTGTATACGGTTATAGAAAATTTGAGTGAAAAAAATTTTAGCTTATTTGCAAAAACTGTAAGTATTTAAAAAATATACAGTGTGTCACTTAAGTTCGCACCATATGGGAAATTTTTTCATTATTAATTTTACGAAAAAAGTGATTCTTTATAAAAAATTCTGCTTGATCCAAACCCTAAAATGCAACTATCAGATATTAACTTTGTTGAGTTGTACACGAGGTATGTCAGAAAATGTGAATTTTGCTTAAGAATAAAGTACCTTTATTTTTGAAAATATCGAAAATTGTTATTAAGAAAAGTTGATCAGAACTGAAAACTACGTTCAAATATGCAATTACCTACATCCAATTATATGGAAATTATTTTTTTTAACTACAATAACAATGCAAATGTAACTGTTGTTACGTGAAATCTAGGATCCACTGACAAAAAATAAAAATAATGCAATGTAGAGGTTCAGAGACGCAAAAGTTATTAAATGTTTAACGAGTAAAGAGATAACAGATTAAAGTTTTCGATAATTTCAAAAATAAATTTACTTTACTGTTGGGCAAAATTCATATTTTCTGACAAACCTCGTAGACGGCTGAAAAAAATTGATATCTGATGATCGTATTTTAGATTTTAGAACATGCAGAACTTTTCATAAAGAGTAACTTTTTTCGTAAAATAAATATTAAAAAATTTTCCCATATGAAACCAATTTAAAAATAACAAAACTTGATGTTCATCATAGGTAGGTGCAATTAGATATCTGAACTTACTTTTCAACTCTAATCAACTTTTGTTAATAACAATTTTCGATATTGTCAAAAATAAAGGTACTTTATTCTTGAGCAAAATTCATATTTTCTGATATACCTCGTATACGATTGAAAAAAATTAATATCTGATGGTTGCATTTTAGGTTCCGGACTAAGCAGAACTTTTTATGAAGAATAACTTTTTTTCGTAAAATGAATAATAAAGAAGTTTCTCATATGGTGCGAACTTAAGTAAACAGTTTGCTCTCTAGATATGCAATCTTATTTTGTGTTATTATAATATTTGTCTACTTGTACGAAAATGATATGGAAGAGAGATAATAATTAATAATTAAAGAGTGTTAGAGTGAGATCAAGTAGTGTTAGTAAGATTAAATATTTGAACTGAACATTTCCCAAAATTATTTCTCTACATTTTAAGTTTTCTATTCATTTCTGTAGTTGATTGTTTGGGATGGGAAGTTGATATTTTCTACTATTCAAAGCTTAGACAGGTTTACTTACAAATATTTTATAATTTTAAATTAAAAGCTCGAAAAAACGACTACACAACTTCTTTTACATTTGAATTGCCTGTATTTTGTCTATTTCTTATTTTTGTCTAGTTTCTTATTTCCTCATTTTCCATTCCTATATTGACTAATAATTGGTAATCTATGTTAATGCTTTTTCTTCTAGATTTGAACACTATGGGCAACAAATAACGGTAGATAATGTGGAATATGACATAACTTTATGGGACACCGCCGGTCAAGAGGATTACGAAAGACTTCGACCTTTATCTTATCCGGGTGTAAGTTTTTTAAATAATTTTTCTGCTATTTACCATGTTTGGGGCATTTTGAGAAATTTGATTTTTTTCGAAAACATCGACCTCCACTTGCATGAAATTTTCGGCAAAAAAATAACATCAACATAACATTATTAAAACACCATTTTTTTTTATTTCAGACAAACTGTTTTCTGGCCTGCTTTAGCGTATCTAAAAACATTGCATCCTATGATAATATTCAAATGAAATGGGTCCCAGAAATACAGCACTTTTGTCCTCACGTACCGATAGTATTAGTAGGTAAGCAATAGAACTACGTTTCAAACTCTTCAAAGTGCTACTTACCAATATTTGAAACAAGTGGGTTTTTCGGGGTTTTAGGCCGTCGTTCGGTAGAATTTCTTCTTGACGTTTCGCAAGCACGTGCGGCTTGCATCTTCAGAAGTGGTTTGCTTGAACGCTTATCAGAACAGATCAGAACAGTGTAAGCGTTCAAGCAAACCACTTCTGAAGATGCAAGCCGCACGTGCTTGCGAAACGTCAAGAAGAAATTCTACCGAACGACGGCCTAAAAACCCGAAAAACCCACTTGTTTCAAGGAATGGCCTCGAAAGTCTATCTCTTTTACCAATATTTGTTGTTCTCGAATAGCTACCAAAATTGATTTGCGTGACGACCCAAGTGAAAGCTGCTATAGTACCGCAGATGGGCGCAGACTTAAGAAGAAAATTAAAGCACAAAGCTACAAAGAATGCTCAGCTATTCGAAATGAAGGACTAGAACAAGTAATTGAAGAAGCTGTTCGAGTGGCTCATCGACATAGAACAGTGAAACGAAATACGACTTGCACGATATTATAAGATATTATATAGAAGCTATTGTCAAATATTTTTTACTTATTCTGTTAATCTAGAAGTGTTTATCAAGTCAGTATTCGTGAACTGAAAGTATCGTAATTTCAAGTAGGTATTTATGAACTTTAATAAATATTTCATGGATTTGATTGAACATTCTCCAATTTGTACCCCCTATAGCAAATCGAAGGAAACTTATTCACCTTAGAAACATAATTAGGCAGTAATAATTTATTGAAACAATTCTTCCAAACATTTGTCTCTAATAATTTGCATGTTTTCCTCGATTGGAGAAGCTGGATGATGAATTGGAGAATGACTGTCCAGACAAAGCGACTCAACGTCGTTTAGAATTGGCGACATCACAGCCGAGTAAATATCTCGTTGATTTATCAAACAATCTAGAAAAAGGTCCTAAATAAAAAAAAACTTGAATCACTCACTCAATCAATACTTGCCGTTATTGAAAGTGTTTTCTGGCACATTTTGCGAACAAACGGTGTTGGTTTCACGTAAATCGGCCCGAATCAAATTAATGTTTCCAGTCTCATAATCCACCGACATGATACAGTTGGGGATTTTATCGCTTTCTGCAGGCGCTAATGGGGCAAAATTGGGTCCACTTGCAGCCTCATTATCTGCGATTCGGATAACCGAGCCTGGTGGATTCATGGGACACTTATGGGACCTCTGGCTCACTTTGTAGCGAAAACTCTTTTGGCATGCTGTGCATTTATAGGGCATAACGCCGGTGTGAATGCGCGTATGGACTAAGTAGGAAACTCTTTGACGAAACCGTTTGCCTGCAAGAGGAAACCCAGAAAATATAAGCAATTTTTCCTAGGACTTTACATATACTTGCCGCATATATCACATCCAAATGGACGCTCTCCAGAATGAATCCTTGCGTGATTCTGCAAAGTGGAATGTTCCTTAAACGCCCGTCCACATTCGTTACAAACGTACGGTTTCTCGGAGGAATGATAGAGCATGTGCTTGTGATAGGACTGTTGAAATGTAAAGGACTTATTACAGATTGTACAAGAATAGGGCATTTCACCTGCAAGTGAACATTTTCTTATAAATAAACCTGCACTCAATTAACTCCCCAACCTACCAGTATGCAATCGTTTGTGTTTCTTGAGAAAATATTTCGTTGTGAACATTTTGGCACACACATCGCAGCTCCATTGCTTAAAATCTTGCGCCCTGAGACCTAAATCAAATTAATCCATTAACCGAGTACCTGAAAAAATATATTGAATACGCACTCTTATTCGTCCCATCTGGTTCGAGTGAGTCTTTTAAACCATTTTCGGCTTTATTCAGCAAATCGGGGGGCAGATTGATATGGTTGGTGAAGCCATAGTGAGCAACCTGCAAAGAACAAACAGATATTACCAGCTTTTAGCGTCTCGCATCGTTATTTAGATATAGAAGCTCTCTGGAATCCGAGTCGGATCAGGGCTCCCAAGAGGGCTATTTTCTTAGGCCCAAGACTAAGAAAAGGTGTAGGGGGCCCAAGTAAGATCCAACGTCACCAGCGTCACCAACCCCGGCTCCAAAAAAATCAACCAGGGAGAAAACAAATCCAGCAGCATCACAACCGACTCCAGCGGGCACAGCAGCTGACGGATTCGTCGTTCCGCGGAAAACTGTGGCCTGGAGCACGCTGATTGTTGGCCCAGAGGCCTCCACGACGCTGAAAACCCGTTTCACGCCCATCCAGCCGCCAATTGTAGATGAGCCTCCAACACTTCCCAACTCCAACGTAGGGACTGAACGCAGCAATTGCTGTGAGCCCTACAGCAATTGGAAACAAACCTAAGGCAGAAAAGCCGCCGCCAATTGTAATTGTTGGAAAACCCAGCAATTACACAATGCTGATTGGTGGTCTAAAAACCATCACCAGTCAGCCTCTCTCGCTGAAGTACACGAAAGCTTCGCTGATCGTGTACTGTAGCAGCATTATGGACTGGGCGGTGGTAAAACGATCCCTGGAAGAGGACAATGGCCAGTTCCACAGCTACGACCCAAAAAACGCACGCGTTCGTCTTGCTTCTTCAAGGAGGATCTGACAGACAAAGGGCTGGAGATGAGAAGTGTCTTCAAAATGAAGACACTCTTCAGGCCGCTCTACCTGGTCGTCATTAGCGACAAAGCGACCCTCCGAACTAAAAGCCGAGGCCAAGGTGGTGTGCATTGTCAGGGTTTCGTGGGAAACCCGCAAAAACCGGAAGACCCTGACACAGTGTAGTCGATGCAGGGGCTGGGGCCATGTCTCCGGGAACTGCCACGGGGACTTTAAATGCTCCCGATACGCCGGGGGGCATGAAATTACCGCCTGCCCCGTTGGAGCTATATTAAAGTGCGCTAACTGCGGTGGGCCTCATCGTAGCTTTGACGAGGCCTGCCCAGTCTACCTGTTCAAACAGGCGCAAGTCCCGGCGGAGAGGCAGCGTTTCGTCCCTGCTCTTCTGCCAACTAAGCCAGCCTGGAGTCAAACCAGCCGAGCCCCTGGCCATCCTCCACCCCTAAGCAGCAGGACCATGGCGCCAAGTCACGCCAACAGGACTATGCTGCCCCCGCCATCGCCTTCACTAGCGGAGATTCTTCCGCTGAGGCAGCACGAAGATGTCCCGACGAGCTCCGCCACCCAGATCATGGTATAAATGGGAACGCGGTGGCCATGCTGGACAGTGTCCAGCGGGAATTCGCCGAGCTGTCGTCGCAGATCAACTTGGAGGAGGTGATCAAGATTTTACAGCGCTGCATTGAGGGGTTGCGTCTCGAAGACAGACAAATTCCTAGTCTCAGCGCAGTTCTTCAATGAAGATATTAACAGCTTCGATTTTTAAATATTGATATTGTCAACTGTGCCCTATGAGGATTGGGGAATGGAACTCATGTGGACTCCGGAGTCGTCTCGGCGAGTTCGAGCAGTTCCTTGGGTCTGAGGACGTCGATGTGGCGTTAATCGTGGAAACATGGTTGCGCCCCGGAGACAGAATCACAATACGGGGGTACAGGCTCGAGCGTGCCGATAGGCCCAGCCTAAGGGGTGGAGTGGCCATAGCGGTCAAAGCAACGATCCCATACAGGAGACTCTCAGTAATAGAGAACTTTGGCGTAGAGCTTCATGATGGTGTTTTGATCTACTGTGGGTACTCTACTCTACTCGCTTACAGGCCACTGACGTTGATCCATTTTTTTCTAACACCAATAGGGTGTTGCTTATGGGAGATTTCAACGCCCGCCATCCACTATTTAATAACCCTGGACGGAAAAACGCAGCTGGCAATTTCCTAGCCAGCTACGTTCGCTACAATGGCCTACTAGTTATGCCCACTTCATCTCCAACGCATTAGCCAAACAGTGGAATGAACCCATCTTTCCTTGACTTCGGAATAGCCAAAGGACTTGCCAATCTCACGGAGATGGTGGTTATAGACGTCCCCAGCAGTGCTTGTCTGTGCAGTTTTCTTCTTTTGCACCATGCTCTTCAGAAGCCCGTTTCTGAGCTACCAAATCTGGTATAAATATAGCGATTTCCTAAATTTATAAAGGAAGACCCATTTCATTTGTGGTGCAAATTTGGTTTCCTTCGAGTAATTGGTTTCTTCATAATTAAGACTTAAGCATTGAAAAGTTATTGTGCGGTTTTTTCCTTTCAGTGCCATGTTTGCTGAAGCTAATTATCAAGCATCCACCTCAGAAATTGAGATGGCGGCATCAGAACTTGATGCGAGCAGCCTTGGATTACACGTGATGCAAATTTGGTTCTGCTAGAGCAGCTGGTTCCTTCATAATTTGATTTTTAAACGTGTATAGACGATTGACCATTTTGCATCATTCTTTAAAGGAGCTTATTTTTAAACAACCACTTTAGTATCACGATGGGGGTTTCAGGGGTCAATAAAGAAAGAATTAGTTTGTTTGTGTTGGGTATTTGGATCCATTGGAGCCTGCAGATACTTCATAATTCACTCTTCAGCTTTGGCAAGTTTGTGCGCCGTTTTTCCATTTTGGATCAATCTTTTCAAAAGAGCATTTCTGAGTAACCACTTTAAATATCAGAATCCGGTTTCCAGCAATCGATAATAGAATCTTCAGTTTATTTGTGGTCTACATTTGGGTTCCACTCGAGAAAGTGGTTTATTCAAAATTAATTTTTAAACTTTGGAAAGTTGATCGGCGGTTTTTCAGTTTTACCCCATGCTTTTCCTTAGTTCATTTCTGAGCAACCGCATTAGAAGTTGGAATGCAGGCTTGATCAGGCGTTAAGGAAAAATTTTATTATGTTTCTGTTTGAAAAATTAGTGGTTATCGTCCAAACGAATTTGTTAATTAACAAATCGGGGCTTGGAACATACAAAACAATTACTCCAATGAGACAAGAAGAAGAGAAAATTAGACAAATTGCTCAATTTGCAATTTGGCAATCTCAGATTTACTCGATTTTTTAGCTTATTGACAACTGTATCGATGAGGAAACGTGCTCATTTCGACTCAAAAAATTTGAACTGTAATGGAAATAACGTTATCATCTTCCAGTCGTAGATAAATATTATTAGTGCTCGAACACCAAAAAGTCCACTTACTCGAAGATGTACCATAAGACTGCCTCTCATCCTGAACCGTTTGCTGCACAAATGGCAGTGATAACTGTATTTCCCAGTCTTTTCATCTGGAGACGTTTGGTGCAGCAGTTTTTGGTGCATTTCCAAAATATTCCTATCCATAAAGGTAAAGCTGCAAATATCGCAAGCCAGCACTTCTTCACTCTGCTGGATGTTTACTAACTCTGAAGCCTCGCTTGGCAATCTGACCACAGGGCCTGAATCCTGCAAATATTCCACCATTCTACTCACATAATTAAATTTGAGTAAAACTTACTTCTTCGGTGCTTGTTCTCAAGTGATCATGTTTCACTGCGTTAAGGCTTTGAGTATCTTCACAGGCACTAAGATTGTAGCCTTCGGAGGAAATTACCGCACTATTAACGTGTCCAAATAGATGTATTGTTAACTTGTCCAAGCCCTTGAGCGTTTCCTGGCAAACTGGACAGGTCAACGGGGCCGTGGCAACATTGACTAAGGTCGTTCGAAGGGAATCCACCCCTTCGAAATGGGGCTTGGAGCACAAGGGGCACGATAACAACATTTTTCCGATTTCTCCTATCGCAGAAGCAAACCTCTTGTGGAACACGAGATACTGTTTATTAATTTTCTGAGCTATTTTTAAGTCGCATGGAAGCGCGCATTTAGCGGCCACTGAGCTAAATTTAGGAACCTGGATTTTTGTTAAGATTTTGCCAAGTTTTTATTTGATATATTGTTTATACGGGCTGGATTATTGTCGCCATCTAAAACAGTTTTTTGGATGCTGGATTAGAGAAATATCTAACATTCCAACGTTTTTATCTGTTAATTCTACCGCGACACTTTTTAAATAGCATGGTGGCAACAATTTTAAATATAACACAAACTAAATGAAAATGTTTGTGTTTCTGCATATTTAGACTTGAGGTTTTCCATGCAGGCAATCATGATTTAGTTAAAGAAATCAATTTTAATTAATCATGTAACTGGTTTATTTTGTATTCTGCTCTTCTGATGTCCGTTTCTGAGCTTCAACTTGAGGCAGCGGAATATGGACGTCGGGAATCGATAGAGGAAGCTTCGTTTTACTGATGGTGCAAATTTGGTTCATTTTGTATGAGTAATTCCTTCATGGTTAATGTTTAAATTTCGCAAAATTTTTGCGGTTTTTCGGTATGTACAAGATATTTAGAAACACCCTGTAAACGAATAGTAGATAAATGAATCATCAATTTAGGGAACGAAGGCAGTCAGATTAAGTATTGATCAAACAATATCCTTCCACCAGCTAAAGACAAAGTGACTGTTTGCTGACAACAGACTAGCACCTACGTTCTTCATTTATAATTTGTCTGCAAATAAGTCCTTGGGGTTTTTTTGCTGGTTGAAAAAATGGCATATTTGGAGGAAATATTGCGAAAACTCGGCTGGGACGATGGTTTCCAGATGCCTGTGGCCAACTCAGGAAATCAAGCTCTTGAGCAGGAGCTGGCCAAGCTGACTTTGCATAAAGTCAAAGCCAAATCTAGCTTGGACAATTCTCTGAGCCGCTTGACCAACTTGAAAGAGCATTTTAAGTTCGTGAACCAGGAAAACGAGCAAACGCAGGTTAGTCATGTGGATCATGCAGGATATTAACCCGCTGATTAAAATCCTACAAATCTAGAAAATCATAACTGCACATAAGCAACAGTATGATAGCGAAGCTAATCAATACCATGCTCTCAAAGGCGAGAAAAGTAAGCTGGAGCATGATGTTGCAGAAGTGGACAAACGGGTAAAACAGCTAGCAGAAGACAAAGAAAATCAAAAGAAAAACCTTGCAAAAGCCGTGATAAAGGTAGTATTATCTTCCACTGCAATGCAACTTTTGCAAAAAACTTGCAAACTCAGGTGGACAGAATAAAGCAAGAAACCGGCTGGGACATCGAGGCGTTAAAAGCATGGGAAGAAGCTCTGAAAAAGCGGGATGACGATAACGAGCTGATTAAGAAATTTTCCAAAGAAGACGAAAGACGATTCAATGAACTGGAAGCAAGACGGCAATTTCTGCAAAGCGAGTACGATGCCAAAAATTTCACTATCAGTAAAATGGTGTGCGAGTTGCACAGCTGTGAAATGATCATAGAAAGAACTGGTAAGAGTAACAGACAATTGGCATGTTTTTTCAATACACCCGTCCCTTGGTTTACAGGAAAAGCAATTAAACAGCAAATAAACCAACGGGAAAATCTAATCAAGCAATGGAAAGATACTGTTAAAATGCTACAGCAACGCGACGCAGATATCGAAGCCAGACAGGAACGCATTCTGGAAGCAGAAACACTCCTGGAACAACAGCAGGAGCATTTGGAAGAAGAAAATACGATGCTGAAAAATGAGCAGAAGAACAATCATGCTATTGAGCTGGAGCTAGAGCAATTGAACGCAGCCAATTCACGAATGCGAAGAGAGTTTGGAGACCTGCAACAGACGATGTATGCTATTGTTAATGAGGTAATTATAATAATATAACACAAATATGCAAGAAATCACATATAAACACTATGGATACCTTGAAATCGCATATTTAAGAAAGACCACGCATATTTTAGAAGAAGTAGCCACTTTTGGTGTTGCTTCAATTTAATTGAAGAATGAATTGAGAATTGAGAATGAAGAATTAGAGGTTTTGCAATTGCTTGTTCATTTTTTCCGACTCTTGCATTTTTATCGGCCATATTTTTCTTTTCATAATGGTTATCGATTTATCTGCTCTCAATTCTGGCTTATTTGGTGAATATGCAGTAAAAATTAATTATGAATTGAACAGTTAGGTGCAGAGGTTTTTACATTAACAGTAATGAAATCAGCAAGAGAAGAAAAATAAGAAAATAAGTAAACGAGAAAACTGAGAATAGTGTAAACTTGTATTAGTCTGGACTAGAACCAACCTTTTTTGTTGCTAAATCTTTCATTTTTCAAAAAAAAAACAATCAAAAAAGAGAAGTTTTTGAAATCAATCCCTACAGTGAAACAACTGGGAATGAAAAAAACCAAAGGAAAAAGAAATTAAGAAAATGAAAAATGATAATCTATTTCAGAAGAACTATCGGGTTCCAATTTTTTAGTCGATCAACAGATCATTTTCCACCCAGTGATCAAATGTAACTTTTGATTGCGACTTAATTCTGAATTTATGTCTTCTTCAACATTTAAAATCATTTCAGTGCCACACGCTAAAACGCCGTGTAATAGCATCAGCAAACAATTTGGAAAAGCTGAGAATACAAAAGCGACAAATGGATGTAGAGATCGATCAAAAAGAAAGGTAAAAAACCAGTTCAATCAGTAACGGTTATTGGTTAATAAATAATTATATTGAAGAAAATGCATCAAAGACCAGGCAGAGATGGAAGACATGGAAAGTAAAATAGCAGAAATGAAGGGCAGCAACTTGTCCTCAACAGAGCGAATAAAACGAATAAAAAAACTGATGGAAACCGAAGAGAAACGTTGCTCTGTTCTGCTGGCTGATACCGAGAAAATCAACAGCAATCTTTACAGAACGGATCAGCTGCTCAAAGATCAGCAACAAGTCGGAAAAACGTTGGAAATTCAGATCAACAACAGCTACTGCATATGCAATAAGCTCCGCAAGCATATCCGGGACGAGGAGAAAAGCTTGGAGAAGTTAAAAGAAGTTGTCTATGACATGGTAACGCACATGAATGAGATACTTTTGAGTGTGCACTGAACTCACTTTTTTTAACATCAGGAGTTTAGAATCGACGAATTCGAGCAACGGCTGTGCAAGCTGGAAGGCTCCAACAAACCGGATGATCATGCTGATGAAAAGGAAGAGAAAATTAGGGAATTGGAAACCACTTTGTATGATCATGCAGAGGTTCAGCACACGCTTCAAAGTCAAGTGGATCGCCTACAAGACGAAATGCGGAAATTGTCGAATTTCATTGCAGCCGATAGAGAGCACTTGGAAAATCTACAAAACCAAGTTGAAAACCACTTGTTAGTGTATGATATAGGTAGAGTATGCTTTTTTGGCCTTTGGACAATTTGAAACACGCAACATTACAGGCAGGAAACAGATTGCTGCAGCGAAAAAATCCACACAAGAGAAACAGGTCGAGGAAAACATCATGCGCTTAAGAATCAACCACATTGAGACAGATATGCACAAGGAGGAAAAGCGCATATTCAATCTGCAGAAGCTAAGACTAACACTTGACCAGGTATTTCCGAATACAATAGATGCATTTTCCTGCAAATTTCTCCATTTGAACAGGTAATGAAGGAACGGAATCTGGAAATTGACACAAAAAGATCAATAGTTTTAACGAAAAAACGCAACCTCGAAGAGGAGAGAGGCAGACTTAAAGGCGACATAGTCATTCGAAAACTTAAGCTTGAGCAGTTGCAAAAAAAGTACCATATAGAACTGATGTCCCTCGGTAAGCAAGCAAGCATTTTCGGCAAAACCGAGACAATAATAACGCAATTTATGCAGGCAAAGATGAAGATGGCCAACCGCTATCGGTAACTCATTTTAAAATAAAAAGCGCCCAAGAGAAGTTCTTCTTACAACAGCAAGGAGATGAATTGGATAAAAAAATTAAGGTGGCCGAAAAGGAAATTGTGGCCATTGAAAACACACTGAAAATGATCAACTTAACAAACGTGGCTTTTAAGAATAATTTATCGCCACTTAAAGATAATGGTATATGGATATCCTTACTATAAGATACCTTGCTAGAATGCGCTAATTGCTTTTTTTAGATGTGGCTATTCAAGAGATGAAAGTTTTGGAAAATAAATATAAAGAGTGGATACAGAAAAGCAGAGAAGCTAAGCAAGAATTAGCAAAACATCAAGGACTTTTTGATGGTAACATACCAGTGCAGGCGGCTCACGCCTGCAATTTACTGCAATTTTCTGATTATTTTAGACTTATCCAAAGAACTGAATAAGGTTTTAATGCCAGTGCGGATTGAGAAAAAAGAACTAGTCGAGAAACTAGAGGAGGAGAATCTAGTCATCGAGAAACAGGAAAGAACCAAAGAAGAAAAAATGAAAAGAGCTGAGGCGCAGATAAGAAAAGTTTTGAAGAACCTACGCTCAACAGATATTTCTCTTTACGACGTAAGTTTTTCATTTGCATACATTTTGCAATACGCACTTAAAAACGAGTATAAAGAGTGTCCCGAAAGCACACGATCAAAAGGATACTGCGAGTACATTCTTTGGCTCAAAAGACGACGATCTGAGCTAACTTTTATTAAGAAAAAATATCTGGTTCTTCTGCTATTGATGGTCAAAATTCTTAGAAATTGAGAGAATCTTGTGCTGGATTTTAATGAATCTCGTTGTGAATTTGTTCTTATGTTCATCGGCTTTGGGTTCAATCGCATTGAAGACTCATGTAGAAGTTGTGCCGAGCCCTTCGGGCACAACACAGTTTGAAGCTGATAAACGCAAAATTACACTTAAAAACAGTGTTTTCTGCCCTTAATCCAGTGTCGCGTCCGAAGGGCTCGGTACAACAAACGCACTGAAGACGTATGTAGGAGTTGTGGCAAGTCCTTCGAGCACGACACAGTTTGAAGCTGATAAACGCAAAATTACACTTAAAAACAGTGTTTTCTGCCCTTAATCCAGTGTCGCGTCCGAAGGGCTCGGTACAACAAACGCACTGAAGACGTATGTAGGAGTTGTGCCGAGCCCTTCGGGCACAACACAGTTTGAAGCTGATAAACGCAAAATTACACTTAAAAAGAGTGTTTTCTGCCCTTAATCCAGTGTCGCGTCCGAAGGGCTCGGTACAACAAACGCACTGAAGACGTATGTAGGAGTTGTGGCAAGTCCTTCGAGCACGACACAGTTTGAAGCTGATAAACGCAAAATTACACTTAAAAACAGTGTTTTCTGCCCTTAATCCAGTGTCGCGTCCGAAGGGCTCGGTACAACAAACGCACTGAAGACGTATGTAGGAGTTGTGGCAAGTCCTTCGAGCACGACACAGTTTGAAGCTGATAAACGCAAAATTACACTTAAAAACAGTGTTTTCTGCCCTTAATCCAGTGTCGCGTCCGAAGGGCTCGGTACAACAAACGCACTGAAGACGTATGTAGGAGTTGTGGCCGAGTCCCTTCGGAGCACAACACAGTTTGAAGCTGATAAACGCAAAATTACACTTAAAAAGAGTGTTTTCTGCCCTTAATCCAGTGTCGCGTCCGAAGGGCTCGGTACAACAAACGCACTGAAGACGTATGTAGGAGTTGTGGCAAGTCCTTCGAGCACGACACAGTTTGAAGCTGATAAACGCAAAATTACACTTAAAAACAGTGTTTTCTGCCCTTAATCCATTGTCGCGTCCGAATGGCTCGGTACAACAAACACACTGAAGACGTATGTAGGAGTTGTGGCAAGTCCTTCGAGCACGACACAGTTTGAAGCTGATAAATCGCAAAATTACACTTAAAAAGAGTGTTTTCTGCCCTTAATCCAGTGTCGCGTCCGAAGGGCTCGGTACAACAAACGCACTGAAGACGTATGTAGGAGTTGTGGCAAGTCCTTCGAGCACGACACAGTTTGAAGCTGATAAACGCAAAATTACACTTAAAAACAGTGTTTTCTGCCCTTAATCCAGTGTCGCGTCCCAAGGGCTCGGCACAACAAACGCACTGAAGACGTATGTAGGAGTTGTGGCAAGTCCTTCGAGCACGACACAGTTTGAAGCCAATCGGGCGCCATATTAGACATAAAAATCGTGTTTTCTGCTCTTAATCCAGTGTCGTGCTCGAAGGGTTTCCGCACAACATACGCATTGGAGACTGATAAACAAGTTGTGCTCGGGCACGACACAGTTTGGAACCAATAGGCGCCGCATTAGGCCTAAAAACAGTATTATCTGCTCTTAATCCTGCTGGTGAATTCTTGAGTGTCTTGACACAAAAACTACTAGAACTATTTATTCGGTAAATGGAATTAACAATTTTTTTTGGGTTGATGCACTAATTCTTTGGATATTTTTGTGCTCTTTGTAAAATTCTGTATGATTCATAGCTTTTTGCGCAAAAAAGTTATTCATGTTTTTGTACCAAGACACTCAAGAATTCAACCCTTGCTCAAAGCGGATGAATTCGGTTACTTCATCAAACTATGAGTCTGAAATAAGAACAAATTCAAGAAACAAATTTTTTAGCAATAGCAAAAAAGCCAGACATTTTTTTTCAATGAAAGGATGTCTTCTTTTAAGCCAAAGAATGCCGTAAAACCCTTTTTCCTTACTTTATTTAAACATCCAGCAACTATGTATTTTAGCAAGACCTGGAAGTGAGACAACTGAAAGATGCCAATAATACTGTTGTAAAACGACTGTGTTCCATGATGAATGAATATGCAGATGTGGCTCCAAACATTAGCAAATATTCAGCAGAACACAACATCGACTTAAAGTCGCAGAACAGTTTAAGTTCGAATAGTTTCTCAACGGCATCGAGTATTAGCTCGCCGTCCAGCACTAGAAGTCTTACAACCAGATTTAACCCTGTCGTAGTATCAAAGGTCGATTTATCCTTCAATTAGTTCAACTAGCTGTAGATTGTAGTGTGCAAATATTTACTGGGTCTTTTCAAAATTCCATATATTCAATGTATGGACGATATTACATTCCTTTAATAATGTACTTGAAAGTTTAGTCCATTCCAGGCGGCAAAGGCTCCAGAGGGCGCACTGCTGCTAAATTCAACATGTGACCCGGTGGTGGTAGAATATTTTCCTCTGGAATCTAGATAATTGTTTAAAATTCAACGTAAATAATTTGAGGGTGAATAAAAATCAGCAATTACCATCAGTTTCGGTTCCGCACGAGACATTAAAACCGGCGGATGGACAATGGGGGGCGGAGGCAAAGCCATTCTACCGGTTATAATGTCTTGCACTGCAACAGGCACATGAACTCGCTGAGCTTCGGTAAAAGTGTTGAGATGGTCCCGCAATGGCTGCTTAAGGTCCGGACACATTGTGAACACTTCGATCAACTGTGGCGCCGGTAATTGCATCAGAACAGCGAAACTTTGCGGCTTCGTTCGTTGGCAACATTTTATGAAACCTTCCCAAACCACTTTGTGCTTCCAAACCTACAAAACTCCGATGTTTTAAAGCGAATAATTTTTGAATTCAACAGATAATTAATGCATTTTTGGTGGCACAAACAAATACTTTTTAAATCATAAAACAGAATAAAAAAAGACATAATCTTTAGGCATTCATTTTTTTGCAATCAAATAATTTTTGTATACCTACTGTTTTTAACTAACCTGTTTTAAAATAAGCCTTTGCAGAATATTCATCACAAAACCCGATAATCTTGGATAACTTCCCAAGGCTTGTATAACAGTTCGCATGAGTAAAGTTGGTAGAGGCGTTTGATCCATCAGCTGCTGTAACACAACAGCTAGGACTTCCTGAGTGTAAACCTAAACCGAATATATTCATCAACAATTTCATTTAAATAGATAAAAACTGTGCATTTGCAAAAAAGTTAAGTGCTGGTAACAAAAGTCGACGTAGAACAAATACCGACCTGCTTCTCCTGCATACACAAGCTGACAGTTTTTATAACCGTTTTTAAATCAACTTGACTAGTATCAATTAAATGTAGCGCCACTAGAAGCTCAGTTGGCGTAATCGGACTTTCTCCATGCAGCCCTAAAAGCCTATTGAAGACTTCTCGCACAACCACCGGATTCAATTTAATAAGCTTTGGCAAGGCCGTGATAATCTATAAAAACACAGACTTTCATTCAAATCCATTTCCTTTGAATGCAACTTTCCATACCTCTTGCTTGGTTAGGCCGGTTAACACAGGAATTAGGAACCGCACATCAAATACTTTGGTATTATAAAGTTCTTTAACTTTTTCAACTAATTCTGTACTTGGCGAACCTTTGTCGGTCAGAATGTGGATAATTCTGGTAACCAAAGTCTCAGAACCCTTAACACAATCTTCGATCAGCTTCATTAAATCTGGGCAGTCCATTCCTATAGCTCTTACAGGGGGCTCAACTAGTCGAAGAATAATACGTTTAATATCTGCAGAAGTTTCAATGTAAACCTAAAAAATTATCTGGCGTGATAGTTGCGCTTATCAATGCATAAAGCAGCATTTTACCTTAGCTAAGTCATGAATCAACGTTGTGTTTACGGGCAATAAGGAAATGTATGGCAAAAGACAGGCCTTGATGTATTCATCACCCCAGCACTCACTCTTAACCCGGCCTTGATTCTCTCCACACAAACTCTCCGGCGGTTTAGAAAGCTAAAAATCACCACAAATAAAAGTTACAATTGAACACCCTTCCGCAGGAGTCAATAAAATCTTACTTTGAGGAACTCCATATTCATCTTCGCAAATTCTTCAATGATAAGTTTCAGTTCGAAATGCTTATGCAGATCCAAAACATGTCCAATAGCAGCATCCCTCACCGCACTGGTTTCATATGTGGTGTAAGAGAGTAGAACGTTGAGGAAAGTTAACTGTTTGGGTGGTTTCCTCAGAGTGAGATCTCTCAACAGTCCAAGGGCCCAAGCTAAGTTTAATAAACTGTGTTAATAAAAATAAGTCAGATGTGGGCAGACATACCAGATCGCTTTTCATCCCTACAAATGACTTTTATTTCTGCTAGCGCCTCATCAGTAATCAACGGCGATTCGAGCAATAATCTAGAGAGAATAATTGCATCATGGGCCGAAGATTGAATAAAACTGCACAAAAGCAAATTGTAACATTCTTCCGGCCGCATGCTTTTTCTTAGGGGTGGAATCCTGGTGAAGCCCTGAAAATAATTAGAAATGTAGTTCTAGTTTTCTAGTTCTAAAACATGCTTGAGTCTCTTACTTGGGTAATACTGTATTCTTCAAACAGCCACGCTAATGCTGTATCAACATTTGATCGAAGATCTGTTAATATATGAGTTAATATGGCCTCACGAACTCCTGAGTGAAAATTTGAGGCAAATGTCGTGATAAGTTTCTGCTGCAAAGCTTTATTTTTGAATTTATCGCAGCGTATAAGCCTCTTCACTGCAAGCACCAACAAATTCTCCTTTACGTCTCTATCTAGCGGTTTTGTGATTTCTGACAATTTTAGCGATTTAGTTTTTGCCACCTTAAGTTTTTCCTTTTTGAAAACCTGAAAACATTGTTACATTAGCTAATATTTGGCAAGAAGTAAATGAAAATGTCTCCTACCGTTTCTTCTTCTGTATTCACATCGTCAATGTCTCTCTTCCTTTTAGCCGATTCCGGTTTTTCCTCAGGCTTGATGTTAACGCCTGGTCCAACTTTAGCTTCAACAAATTGCGCTGCTAACGCTTCAGCCAAGTGGTTTTTTCCAATACGACCACTCAACACAAATTTGGCGTAGTCTTTATGAAAACTCGCCGGCATGTTCAAGGGCAGTTTAGGAATGTTGGTGAAAATCAGGTAAATCGCTTTGTCAATAGTTAAATTGTCGTTTATAAACTTCTCATTGGCCTCCAAGGGCGTTTGAGGTGCAGGAGTGCTCGTTTCAGATTCATCTTCGTCTATAGTAATTTCGTTCATGGGCTCAATGCGCGCTCGTTTTGCGGCCCTCTCAGCGGAATCTGGTAGAGCGCGCTTTTGATATTTCCGGCGATCTTCAGATTTGGGCACCATTTTGCTGATTTCGTTTTGAGAACATCCTGGAAGTTCGCATTTTATTGCAATGAATGTTGGATTTTTGTTCAACTTACCCAATTCCAATAGGAGTGGAGTTATTCTGGAAAGTTGCTCATAAGCCCCGGGATGTTTGACCAAACCAGATAACTCGGTTTTCAGTTTTTTCTTCACCGAGCTTACTTGAGTTGTAGTTAAAGTGGGCGGTAAGTTATTATAAAGCTGTTCAAGTGCGTCTATAACTCGGACCATAAAATCAGCCCTGTTTTTGGCAATGTTAGTAAGCACACCGATGCAAGCTAGCAAGTTCGCGCTGCTAATGTGTGGAGAACCATGAAATTTAACCAACAGTTCGAAAAGGTTGCTGAAATCAACTCAACTAGTTACTAACTGAACAGTATTGTGGTTGCTTCCCGTTCTTACCTGGCTTCTTCTTCTAACTTTCGTCGGCGTGCTATCTTCAATGTCAAAGGCACGTTATCCAGCGAAAAATCGTTCAGTTTCTTGTTCTCAGCCTCATCCGGGTAGGTTTGTAACAGAACGACACATTCCAAAAATTTTACGGAACTTGTTCTAATGCCATCGTTGTCACTGTCGATCATGTTTGCAATTTCAAGTTTAATAGTATGCAATTGCTTCCAACCGTCTTCCATTTCATCGGTAATAGTTGAGGCTTTGCACAACCACGATAAGGTTCGTCGATAAATTGTGATCGCGGCTTGAATCACTCGCTTTTGAACTTGAACTGATTCATCGCATAGTAACATGTGGAGGGTTACCATTATTTTGGGAATTAATTTTTCTCGGATTTTGCTGAAAATTATCAGTCTGGTAAGTGTTCAGGAGCAGACTGAGATCACTACGATCATCAACTGCTAGTAACAGAATTTATACTGCGATTTAAGAATATCCGCAAACCTTCGAATTTGTGGGAAATTATAGAGGAAATATACAGTAAATCCCCTTTAAGCCGAACTTGGTTTTATCGGAACTTCCAGTCCAACCAACAATTTGTTTATCCGAACAGTGCGGGTCGAGGCAGATCCCTCACTTCCAAATGTTTGTCCTCCGTCAGGAGAAATTTTAGTTTCTAAATTTAAATTTTTCTAATCTATTTATTGTGTTTTTAATTATTACAAAAGTTAAATATCCTAATTAATATGGACCTAGTAAAATAATAGTATGTAAATAAATTTCTAAATCATCTGCAGTTGCAGTTAATATTACGGATTTGAAATAAATATTTTACAATGCGTGTTAATCCTTGCCTGTTTATGGACATTAACAAATCTTTTGATAGTGTCTGGCATAGAGGCATACTATACAAACTATACAAACTACACACACCAACATATCTACTACACACCATAAAGAACTTACTTGAAAACAGACTACTACAAGTACGAATTGAAAAAACACTGTCATTTTCTTTTTCCCCTGAACAAGGGCTCCCTCAAGGATCCCCGCTCTCACCGTTTCTCTACAATATATACTGCCATGACATATACAATTACAACTTACCAGACAAAAATCAAATCGACAGATCGGCATACATATTACAATACGCAGACGACACGGCACTTATTGTACATGACAAAACTACTGAGAGAGCAGCTCAAAGACTCCAAACACTAACAAACAACACAATGACATGGTTTTATAAATGGAGACTAACACCAAACGCGTCAAAAAACCAACTTCTGCTCACAAACCACAGACTCAACGCTGACTCCCCTACAATAACTGCAGACGGCCAAACGACACAACCAAAAAACGACGTAAAATACCTTGTAATCACAATTGACCAGAAACTTAAATTTACTAAACACATACGAAACATCAAAGCAGAAACGATAAAAAGAACAAAACTCTTTCGCTCATTAACATACAAAGACAAAGGAATTAGTACAAATACCGCGACAAAAATATACAAAGCGATCTGCAGACCCCTCTTGGACTATGGACATATACTCATGACCAACGGAACATAAAGGACAAAACGTTATATACAAACAACAGAACAAATTGCACTAAGACTAATAACACCAATAAGACAGCCCCAAAACCCACTACACAACCCCTCCACCCAACTACTATACGAACACACAAACATGACAAAGATTTCGGAAAGACTCATACATCTACAGACAAAATGGACAAACAACCCCTACAACTGGACCATACTGAATCCCCTTTGTCTCACAAGACCAACCAGACAATCCCGGTTCCGTTTCCCTACATCAACGCTACTCGAACACTTACAAACGCAACTGACTACTGGACAATAAAATAATTTTTTCTTGTCATTAGAATTAGAAAGTTTATTGAATTAAATTGTTAACCCAGAATAAGAGAATTTTTATCTTTGTTTTTTATTTAGATTAAGACTATATGTACTAAACAAGGGCAGAAAGACCGATAGGTCGATAGCCTTTTTAGAAATAAAGATGTTTACTACTACTACTCCTTGTCGTTGTATTTAATATTGCAACTTTGGGTAGATATTTTTGGTAGAGTACACTTTTACATTTTTCAATAAATATTGTTGTAAAAGTACCCCTCGTTTTGGCGAACCCAGAAGATTCGTTCAGCAATAATTAGATAAAAATATCAAAAGGATTCTCCCCGTAGTTGGTCCGTGTCTTTCGGTTTTAATTAATACATCGTTTCATTGATTTACTATGGACTTGTGCCATAGATCTGATCCTTCTTCTCATAGTAAAAAGTCGGTCAGTTTAATATTTCCATCAATACGTAGCACGTTAACATTTTCAAATCTAGCAAGTTAATTAAAACCAGGGACCCGGACCGGAACCGGTATGGACCCAAAACCGGAACGGAATTGTTTCTTTTTTTTGAACCGGAAACAAAACAACACCCATATTTTATATTAAGACATTGTTAGGTGCTGAACCGGAACCGCAATATTTTATTTCGTTTCTTTTTCGGTTCTGCTTGTAACATTTGAAAGAAATTACTGTAAATTTTACAAGCAAATGAAAATAATCATTTACAATCCTGCAAATGAATATAAAATTACGTTTCTATGTTCTGGTGAGCCGCAGTGTCACTGGTAATGTGCCGGCAAAGAGTCGAAGAGTCGGCACTTCTTTTAGTTAGTTCCTGCAATCGTTTTAATAGTCGGCGCCGCGACGCCGTCAAAGGGAGAAAATATAGGCGCTATCCTTTGTGGCTAGTTGTCCCAAATGACAAGATCTTGTATAAATCATAAAATAACAATTTTTTGGTGTAAGGTAGTTTTAGACGGCAATCAAGTAGAAAAAGCAAAAACACATTTAAAGTAGTTATGGATTAGACTGATGTTCTTAAAAGAGTGCAATTCTTCTAATTCTAAATCCAACCCGTACCGTAACCCGTAAGCGTACCGGCTACTCAAGTTAGTGTTGAGAGGTTATTGGCAGGACTCAAATTTCTGTTGCCGCCTTCGAGGTCAAATATTAAAGAAAACATTTTAGAGGAACAATTATTTGTGAGGACCAACCGACTTTCCAATCGTCAAGAACAAACACCGTACGTTTATACACTATTTTCAAAATTCTTTTTTAAGTTGAATTATTTTAGTTCTTCGATCACCAACAACGAAACACCTGAAATTAGAATTTTGGACAAAAGCAACTCCTCAAAAGATGGTGAAGAGTGTGAAGACATGAACCAGGAAGAACAATCTTTAAACGGAAATAAGAGTGAAAGAAGAACGCGCTAAAGCCAGAAGATTCATTAACAAATTACTTTTCAAAAATACAACGATTAAAGTAATTTTTGTATCTACTATTGTCTGGCGTTGCTAGTCCTCCTACCCCCTACCATACAACCAGCCGAAGTACCGTATGAAGCCGTGGATGGTTTGCTCACTTTTTATATTGTATAATACAACAAGCAAAGGAAAAAGATCGTGAGATTCCTAATTAGAGTAGCCTTTATTTTTGGAACCGAGAAAAAAACCGGAACCGAATTGGAAATTATTTTCTAAACCGGAACCGTAACGGAACCGAAGTTTTAAATTTTGCCTTGTAGCGAAACCGGAACGGAACAGTAATTTCGTTCGGTCCGGGTCCTTGATTAAAACTGAACAACGAACTTACCATATTTCTTCTATAAAACCCACTAAGTTTCTTTTAACATCTTGGTGCTTGTCAGTTACAAATCCCAGCACATTTGGTAAATATTTGGGCAACAAATTTGGGGCTTTGTACAGCAGTAACTCTTTCAGCTTGGCCAAGTGGCAGACTTTCTCAGTAACTTGCCCACTTATAAGAATATTGTTTATTGCTTCAACAATCTGAAATAATGAACATTTACAGAAATGTGTTTGTGTGAGGAAACACACTGTTTGTACCTGTTCTTCGTCCGACATGGTGCTTTATGCAGGCTCTATATTGAAGAAAACTTATAAATATAATGAATAACCCGGGATGAAAACGCAGGACTCCATCACATAACACCATAATTGTGAAAAATTGACTGAAACCCAGGAATACATTGGAATAAATTAAATACAGTCAGGAAAAAAAATCAATATGGATGGATGCTTGGGAAAAAAAGCAAAATCGGTAGCACGTTTCGCTGACATCTCCAAAAAAGCGCAGAAACCTGTCCCCACATGGATAAATAAATATGCAAAACCATATACCAGATGGCGTGACATGGGTAGCTTTGGAGAGGGAAGCAAAAATGGGTTACAGTATTGACAAGAACGGCTGATAACATCTCGCCGAACACACCTAGACCGAATTAGGATATATATGAGTACACGCATGGAACCAGATGTCGAGACCAGAAGCCTGCTAGATGGCTGACAGACATCAAAGAACGTAGGAAAGCGTTATAGGGCAGGGTCTATCTAAGCCCTACTGACGAGTCCAATAGATAGACCCGGGATGAAAACGCAGGACTCCATCACATAACACCATAATTGTGAAAAATTGACTGAAACCCAGGAATACATTGGAATATAATGAATAACTAAAAGTATATAATATTCATGCACATTATTCCTGTATTTCCAACTTTTCCTGATGATCTGTTCTCTGTTTGCACATTGCAAGCTAACCTGCAAGTTTTCACATTGCAAGTTAAAGAATCTTCTCCAGTACTGCCAATAACAAAAGTTTTAAAAAAGTCAACAAATATATTAAATAATCCGAATAATCATGCAAGGTTTAAACCGCTTTTAACACTAGTACCTAATTACAAATATACACTAAAGCTAGTAAATTAATAAATACAGTATAATTCCTTTTTAAAGTAGCCGAATGTTTATTCAAATGGCTGTCCTGAATTGTCAAAGTCAATTAAGTTACCTTATGACAACTTGTCATTCCTTTGAAATAGTAAACATTGAACCTAAATAATGTCGACCAAAACAGTAAATCGCAGGCAAAAATGGAGCCTTGACAACGTAAAGTAAGTGAAATTTACTTGTGACCCTTTTCTGTAAATCACTGGGCAATTTTTTATAGAACTAAAGGGCCCTCAGAGCCACTTCCTTCACCCCCAGCTTACATGTCCACTGCTGTAAGTGTCAGTGGAGAAGTCTCGAAAAAAACCGACATTTCTCGATTAATTACCAAGAAATCGTGGGATCTGGCCCTGGGTCCCCTAAAGCAAGTTCCGATGAACCTCTTTATATCTTACATGGCCGGGAATTCGATATCAATATTTCCCATTATGATGGTGGGAATGCTGTTGATGCGACCGATTCAAGCCATTTGGTCCACCAAGAGCACGTTTAAAATGATGGAAACATCGAACGCGATATTACAGATGATAGTTTTTGTGTTTGGGAACTTGGTTAATATGGGTTTGGCGCTGTACAAGTGCCACAGTATGGGGCTGTTGCCCACACATGCTAGTGATTGGCTAGCGTTCGTTGAGCCTCCTTTAAGGCTGGAGTATTTGGCGGGAGGACCATTATTACAGTAGTATGTTTGCATTTAGTTTATATTATATTTCACCTACTATACCAAATTGTGTTTAAAGTAACTGTATTCTAACTAAGACTAGTCTTTTTTGTGCTTGTCTGCAAATTCCTTGACTCTTTCAAATATGGCCCGGGGGTCATCAACTCTTGGCACCTGAAATGTTGAAATATTTTCTTTATCAAATGGTCTTCTGATTTAGTTTGTCATTGACTTACATTGTAATTTTGGCTCACATAAATCCCTGAGTATACTCCAACTAAAAAGGCCAGCTACAACACGAAATATATATTTATGAGTTGACTTAGTTGATTATCATAAATTTGCCTTTACCAGTCCTTTCACCATTTTGCTGCGCTCTTGTTCCCTTTTTCAAGCACTCCAATATATCATTCGCTAGCTATTTTAGTCCTGTTTGGAAGATAATCCCAAATCTGTGTTCGCTAAAATCAGCTGATTTGCTTTTAAAAACCTTCAATGTCACGTACGGTGATTTTGAAGGTGCTGTGTTGTCAGCTTTATGTTAAAAAGCAAATTGGCAATGTCGCTTTTCTCATAAAAATGTACGTGTGGGTGAAGCAATGAACTGTATACAAGTACTGTCTGATCAATCCCATTGCAAGATGACGTCAGCTTGTCGCGCTTTGTCCGATAATGAGTGTTAACCAATGGGCACGTCGTAGCTAATTCCGTATTGTTTTATCAGCGCCAAAAGACGAAGAGGAAGTTTATATGTTTATTGTCATTGACACTAACATATATATTTAACTCAATTAATAACATTTGTTATTAACAATGCCGAAACGATACAGTGAATGCGAACAGCGTTTAATTATTAAACTGATAAATTATTTTCAGCTTGAAAAAGCAGCAGGAAAACCCCTTTTACATGTGGATTCAGTGTACAATGTAAATATAGCCTTACTTTTATGTTAATTATTTTTTCAAAATTGTATAACCATAATAAACTATTTTAAAGAGAGTATGTGATGCTCTGGAAGTATCACCATCTACTGTATACAAGCTAGCAAAGAATGGTGTCCAAAGGGATAATGAGTTCAAGGAGTCCGTGAACACTAACAGAATGTTATCCCTAGGTCCACCACTACATCAAATACATGAACACATTATCAGAAGTCGAATTTACGCAATGTACGCTGCAGGTAAGAATACAATAAATAAAGAGTTCAGTCTCTTATCAACGGATTTCATCTTATGTTATTTAGGAGAGAATGTCACTCTGCGTTTATTGCAGTCAAAGCTACAATGCATTGATACCATTAAAATATCATTTGGTTCGTTAAGAGATGCATTGGTGAAAATGAAGTTCAGTTGGAAAAAATGTACAGTCTCAAACAGGAAATATTTAATGGAGATGCCATATGTTGCACACAAAAGGCTACAATTTCTAAGGGAGCTCGCTGATAACGAAGCATCATCTTTTTCCTTGAAGCCCGTTGTGCTGGATGAGACTTGGATATTTAGTAAAGGTGCATTTAGGAAAAGCTGGCAAGATGATAGCCTTAATACAGTGCGAAAAAAAAGTGGAGAAGGCGTTAGATACATAATTCTACATGCAGGCAACACAGAGGGATTCATAGAAAATGCAAGCTTAATTTTCAAATCAGGTAGCAAAACAGGGGACTATCATGATTCTATGAACAGCGAAAATTTTGAGAAATGGTTTGAAGAACAGTTATTGCCAAACCTTGAAGAACCCTCGCTAATCATAATGGATAATGCGGCTTACCATTCTGGATTGGTAGAAAAAAATCCCAATCCCAGTTGGTCAAAAAAAATGCTTATGGAATGGTTAAGTCAGAGGAATATTTCATTTCCACCTTTGGCAATGAAAGACTACGTTTGGACCTTAACAAAACCACATTTACCTCTCAAAAAGTATAGGTATACTGGAACTATCAGGGATCGAATCAATTAGCAGGATATAATGTATGTAAATCTATTTATTTTGCAGAGTAGATCAATTAGCATTAAAACATGGTCATCGTGTTTTGAGACTTCCTCCATATCACTGCCAGTATAACCCAATTGAAATGGTGTGGTCTGAAGCCAAGAGATACTATGACTCCAAAATAACGTCTTTCGAAACAGTTACAAGTGATACTGTACTTACCACCTGGCAAGAAGCATTAGAACAGGTCAATTTTTTCCATTTTATAATTTAATACATGGAAATAGCATTATCGACAAAAAAACCCTCATCGACAAAAAAAAAAAATATTTGTGGTTTTAAATAAATTTCAATAAAATTATACCAAACGTTAGTTTTCTTCCTTTGGTTTCTCAAGTATTATTTAACAATTTAAAATCCATTTCAATCCATTCAAATCAATCAAATGTCATCATTCATTCATCCAATTTAAAAAAAAATTGTAAATACAATTTTCTAAATATTTAAATATTTACAAAAATGTAATTGCAAGTCAAAATAAAACTAATCATTTTATGAAATTCCAATGTATGTTTTTCGTGTTTGCCTATTAAAATCAATATTTTAAACCGTTTGCTTCTTTTAAAGTGTCGACTTTCAGACGAACTTGTTCCGGCATCCAAAAGTGGGTTCATAAAACAAAACTGACTACGTTGATATAATATAAGACGAAGGGCCACTTTATGCAATTATCGAAAATATTTTAAAGAAATAAAATAATATATAGCCTTTAATACAGTGTTGCTAGATTGTATGTTAATATGGGAGTCCTTTTTCATAGTTCGCTGAGCTTTCACAACACATCAATTGTGCCTGGGAAACACGACTTAATTAAAGACGTCGCTCATTTGGCGCCTGACGTCACGTTTTGTGACGTCATGTTGCAATGGGATTGATCAAGGTATACATACTTCCGGCATTTGAAAACTGTCTTCAGAAGCTCGAAATCTTCCCTTTTTTTAATTATTTGAAAATTTTAAATCGACCGTTAATTGAGCTCGTTTTGAGGTAAAGAGTGTAGAGAGTTCCAAGAAACAAACTTTCTCGGATAAGTCCGACCGTAGTTCTACCGAACTTACATACTTCCGGCATTTGAAAACTGTCTTCAGAAGCTCGAAATCTTCCCTTTTTTCAATTATTAGAAAATTTTAAATCGGCCGTTAATTGAGCTCGTTTTGAGGTAAAGAGTGTAGAGTGTTCCAAGAAACAAACTTTCTCGGATAAGTCCGACTGTAGTTCTACCGAACTTACATACTTCCGGCATTTGAAAACTGTCTTCAGAAGCTCGAAATCTTCCCTTTTTTCAATTATTTGAAAATTTTAAATCGGCCGTTAATTGAGCTCGTTTTGAGGTGAAGAGTGTAGAGAGTTTCAAAAAACCAACTTTACCGGATAAATCCGACGGTGATTCTTCGAAATTTACAAACTTCCGGAATTTGAAAACTGCGTTTGAGAACTCGAAATCTTGCTTCTCCTCAGTTTTTTGAATTTTCGAATTAGACGTTAATTGAGCTTGTTTCGAATTGAAGAGTGTAGAAAGTGTCAAAAAACGAACTTTTCCGGATAAATCCAACCGTAGTTCTACGAAATTTTCAAACTTCCGGAATTTGAAAACTGCGTTTGAGAGCTAGAAATCTTGCATCTCCTCAGTCTTTTGAATTTTCGAAATCAGCCGTTAATTGAGCTTGTTTCGAATGATGAGTGTAGAGAGTTTCAAAAAGCGAACTTTCCCGGATAAAACCGACCGTAGTTCCACCTAATTTAAAAATTTTCTCCATTAGAAACTCTGTTAGAAAGCTAGAAATATTCCATTTCTTAAATATTTTGAGATTTAAAAATCGGTCCTTAATTGAGCTAGGTTCGAAGTGAAGAATGTAGAGAGTATCAAAAAACAACCTTTCCCGGATAAATCCAACCGTAGTTCTATGAAATTTACAAACTTCCGGAATTTGAAAACTGCGTTTGAGAGCTGGAAATCTTGCCTCTCCTCAGTCATTTGATCAATAATTGAGCTCGTTTTGAGGTGTGTTTGAAACCTTAAAATCCTCCATTTCCTCAGTAATATTTTATATTTGAAATAGGCGTTTAATTGAGCTCGTTTTGAGCTGTAGAGAATTTCAAACAACGAACTGTACCGGATAAATCAGGCCGTAGATCCATCGTCTACGATCTTGCGGCATCTGAAAATTCGACATTTTCGCTTTCTAAAATTTTATATTAAACTTTTGCTTTTGATCAATGCCTACATGTGTTGTGGGTGTTTAAATTTAGACACAAATCGCACGATAAATATGTATTTGCTATATTGACCTATAACTGAGCCACGTGACCTTAGATCTCTATTATTCCATAATTGTAAAAACCGGAACATTGAAAAATTATAACATGGATTGACGACAAAACGATAATTTATGTAAAATATTTTCAAATTAGAATGTTGTCTCGTTAACTACAAAAGTGAACTATTTGTATGCTATCCGACATTGTTTTTTTGGTGTGTTTTTCATGTCATGAATATTTCATTGTGAATAAATGCGGTGGTTTATTTTTCAATGGATGGCATGTCTGATAAACGTTTCTCGGTAATTTAATTTCTGAGAAACACTTTGAGGCGTTTTAGGATCGAGAAACATCGTTCGGCCTCTGATCTCGTCATAGGATTAGTTAACAAGTTTTCTAATAGTTTTTTAGTCCCCTTTAAAAACTGTAAGCTCGCAAGGATTTAGGGAAAATGCATAAACAAGTTTCTAACAACCTTGCTTCTTCTTCCAATAAAGTTTCTTCCAGTTGAAATATATATTTTTCTCGTTTGAACCACTAAGCGCTCTTAAGACATTCTATATTTAATCCGAGCCGACTTTGTAAAGTTTTTATGAAAAAATCCATACTACGTGATGTAAATATAATATGCAAATGACCATAATGGCGTTGGCGCAGGAAATTTAGAACTTGTTGATTTTCCATTTTACTCTTGCGTGTGACCTAAGGGGTAATTGGAGCTTGGACCCAAGGGGTGAATATTCTCTTCGACCTTAAGTAAGTAGTTGAGATTCGTGATCCTTGTAGTGCTAAACTAGTGCAAATGTCCAAGCCAGAAAGCGAGATTTTGGATCTGGAAGATAGGGATCCGCAAAGAATTAATCAGCATCTTGAGGTTTGTAAGTCTTAAGCAAATTGAGAATACAAAACAAATAATGCCTTTAAATAAGTTTATAACTGAATTGATTCTTTAATCGACATTTTCATGATTTGGCCTTAAAAATGCACCAAAACGATTAATGAAAGAAGTAATTGTAAATAATTTCTGTGTGAAATTATTGTAAAACGTTTTGTCTGAGAATTATGTTTCTAAGAAAACAAAAAATGTAACAAAAACAAAAAATTATACAACATCCGGATGAATGATAAACATAAAGAAAATTTCATGCATTGAAAATGCAGAAAAAGAATGCATGAAAAATATAATTGCAAAACATGTTAATGCATGCATACAAAGTAAGTCAAATGAATGGAAGAGTATTTGTCAATCCAGAGCGAAAAGTGGTTGTTATTTAACAAAATTCTTTATCTTTATGCCATGGAAAATTCCCATGGTGAAAGTCTCCAAATTTTTTCGCTTATTCAGTATAAGCGAGAAGAAGGTTGTTTGCATATCCAAAGTTTGAGTTATGAAAACACTTATCAAAACGTGATTTAGTTGGGGATAAAAAGCAAATCAATTTTAGGTTTCATGGGACACTTTAATAGGAGAACCGCAGGCCCTTAGAAGTCCAGAATGCGCTTGGACACTAAGCCAGTATTGCTTCAGATTCTCCAGAATTGGTGTTTACACTTGCCTATCGGTATTGTGTGCACCAATCGCAGCCTGTTTTGTTGGTACTTGTTATGCGGTGTTTTATTTTCAAGTAAGTGTCTTAATTTCGTATGTATTTTACTTAAATATTTTTTAATTGTTCCAGCATATATGGTGCTCAGTGCCCAGTCTATGGCTCTGCAGAGCATCTTGCGGAATTACCCGATCGTTTGTTAGAGCTTTCACTCATGGATGCTTAATACCGATTACCACGGCTTTTGGATATGTTCTGTCTCAAATCAAAGTAAAAACTCAAAAAGTTCAAGAACCTCCTGAGACCAAAGACGAAGATGATCAAGTTTTCATTATATAAATAAATGCTTAAATTTGGTAAAAGATAATCAAATGCTTTATTAATTCAATGATGCATTTTTGCGTTAAATAATTTACGTTAGGTTATTATTTATTTTGTTTATTGTATGGCGATCTACAGCTTTACTTATAAATGTGGCTAAAGTATATCTGAAACATAGGCTATGCGTTATAAATCGACATCCAGGGGGTCAGCCAATCCACGGAAGCAAGAGTGGCATTCAGAATCTCGTTCCATTCTCCTTCAAATCTTCTTATTGGGCACTCGTGGGCTATACGGGCTACAGTTTGATCTGTAGGAACAAGATCGACCTGCATCTGGCATGGCCAGTTCTAATGCGGTTAAGGCTACACCATGCTTTCCTGGACATTTCCATTCTTGAGAGAGGAACGGTGGGATCCATATGGTCTTTGGGATGAAAATCATGATTGGATGTTCATCTGGTTCTCCAAGCTTCTCTGATACGAAATGGTTCATGATGGGTTAGCGATGGGGTTCATGATGATAACGCGGAGCATTATCCAATATCATGTGGATTGGCAGATTTCTAGGGTGTTCTGGATCGTGTAGTTTGTCCCATTCGCGGACAGCAGCTTGTTGTCTCCTCAGGTCTGGTGGTGCTAAATTCGTTAGTGCGTGAAGCCAAGGTACTGGAGTGGACTTTAGGGTTCCTGATATGATTCTCATAGTATTATTGAGTTGCACATCGACTTTGTTAGTGTGAGAACTTCTGTACCACTCTGGTGCACAGCATTCAGCCGTTGAAAAAACAAGTGATTGAGCTGCCGTTCGTAGTGTTTCTGCTTTTGCTCCTCAAGAAGTCCCAGCCAGTTTTCTGATTATGTTGTTCCTGGTTTTTAGTTTTTGTCCAGTCATCTCTAGGTGTCTTTTATATGTTAGGTACCGGTCCAATTTAACGCCAAGGTATTTGGGGCGGTTGTTGTGTTTTACTCTTTTTCCACAGAATGTGATATTCAGTTCTTTATTTGCTAGACGGTTATTAAGAAGGAATGCACATACCTCGGTTTTGCTGAGATGTGTCCCTAACCTTTCCAAGTCCGCCGTTAGGATTTCCTCGCCATTCTCAAGGTGCCTGCTGTGCGTGGCTATAGCGATGTCATCAGCAAAGCAGAACTTCTGGGAGTTGGTTGCTGATGGGAAATGACTTGCTGGTTGATTGTCGAACAGTTACTTTGAAGTATCGGTTTCTTAACATGTTTTCCATACGTTTAGTGAACTTGGAGCAGGGTATTGTATTCTTTAGTTTTAGTATTAGACCATCCAGCCATACGGTGTCGTATGCAGCGGTCAGATCAACAAATGCTACTGACGATTTGAGCCCCACTTGGAATCCCGATTCAATGTATGACGTTAGGGCCTAGCACTTGCTCACAGTACCTTTGGTTGGATCTGAGACCAGCCAGTCATTGGTTATTCATTAGGTACTGTTTAATAACATAGTTTGGCAGTTATTGTTCAAAAATATGCTTAGTGCAAATGCATTATTTCATATTATTTAAGTGTTATTATATAAGTTGTTTATTAAAAAATATATATTTATTATTTATTGAAAAAGTATGTGCGACAGATAGAAATTTTCGCATTTTCCGAATTTATTTCTAAGTGTTAATTCAATTCATTCATTATTAAATCCATTCAGTTAATTTAGTTCAATTCTTATAAGTCTACAAATGAAATACATATATAATAATATAATGTTAGTTTTTTATAATATATTTGTTAATGTTTTAATGTAATCAGTTGAAATTGACCGAAAGTAGTTTTACTTTTCCTTTGTTAAAGTTTCTCTTTGTGGAAATGCTTTTAAAATTTGTCATTGCACATTTAGAGGCAAGTTAGAACAAATTGAATGCAAATATTCTATTTTTTAATAACTTTTTTATTTAAAAGTTTTATTAAAACTGGTTATTGTTGACCAACCATTAATTTACATCTGATAATTTTTACATAATCATTTTACAAAGAATCCATTGATTTAGTTTGCATTTGGTCGTGGTGTTGACTCATCAACAAGCAAGCAGCTAAGCAAGTTAAAATTGGATTTTAAAACTTTCCCAATCTGTAGTTTTATTACTCAGAGTTGGTTTTACAGGTTTTCACTAAGGGTCATGATTATCGATGATTGATCTGAATCAAGGCCATAGTTGTCTTCAATGTTGATAAAATTGGAAGCCATTTTTTGGTTTTAAAGAAATCCAGAACATCAGGAGTTTGATTTCTGTCGGTTGGTCAATACGTTGGTTTACCAGATGAATGTACGTTACACCCAATCTTATCGATGGCTTTTTTGAGCTCTCTGCCTTTCGTATTATCAGTCTGGAGCCCCAAAGTGAGTGTTTTGCGTTGAAATCTTCACCCAGGATGAATCTGTTACCCATGTGCTTGAGGATCAGCATATAATCTTCTTCTTTGAGATTTTGACGAGGGGGCAGGTAGACTGCTCCTACTTTAAAGTGTTGTTTTGTTGATGAAACGATTAATACGGTTAGCTGTGTTTTATCCAACTGTATGCTTCATTATATTTTAAGCTATTTTTTAAGATTAAACAGGTTGAAGTAATAAAATAAAAAATTAAAAAAGGTTAAAGATTAAACAACTAGTAAGTCTTTGTTTACTTATAGGATAAAAGTGTTCTACTGTTGGTTTGTAATTTCAATACAATGAATGTGACTTAAATAGCAAATAATAGCTAATTGACTCTAATAAAAAATAATCAACATTCAAAACAGAACCAGATTAGAATATTTTTGCGTAAATTAAATATGTCTAGCACATTTATTTGAAATTTAAAGAAGTTCGTTTATATGAAAATTTGCATCTGAGTTTGTCGTTTATTTTTCGATTGTTCCACATACATGATTTAATGTTGCTTTATGTTTATTCGTTCATTTTTCGTTCGCTTGTTGGAAATTGATGTCACTTTTGACTTCCTTTGATGATTTTCATGTAGATTTTGAAAACAAAACTTTTAATGAAGTAGCTCATTTCTTATTGATTTATATATAGGAAGAGTTCGAAGATATATAAGTTATAGATATATATAGAAGAGTTAGAAGAGTAGAGAGAAGAGTTAGAAGTCTATAGCGCCTTAGTTTATATTAAATGATATGAAATGAGATATTCTTTGAAGGCAAAATTATGTATGACCACATTTTAAAGGCTGATCTTCGATTGGTTCAAACTATTTTTGATATACCGATTTTGCAGCCTCTGAACTTCATTTAGCTGAATTTTCTGCAATACTCGGTGTATTGGTTTGTGCGGAAGTCTGCAGTTATGGGGTAACCCCAAGCAATGACATTAAATCTGGCTCCACTTCTGATCCAGTTTTGCTGGATTCTAAACTCTGTGTCGATAAAAATGTAATCAGTAGCTTACCAGACTGGAAAACATAAAAATTAACATTTAGACGGTTTGTGTTGCTGACCTGCGGCTTCATTTAGTCAGTAAAATGTTAAACAATGATTATTCAAAACCATCTATTGAATTATTGCACTAATTGAATGCCCAATTGTTTCAAAACAACGCGGAATAGCGACATTGTCTGACTTTGAAAATGTATTAACTGCGCGGGGCACATTTTTTAATGTTTTCAAAACTTGAGAAATTTTACTTTGATCAAAACTATTTTTGATTTTATGTTGAAACTTTATATCTTCATATTAATAGGACAATCGGTGTCCATATTGAAGATGAGGAAAACGTTTTGGTGGGCCGACTACTGAGAAGGAAGAATGAAGATGATGCGATTTGACAAATTGGAAGCAACTGGTTGAGTCCAGTGATTGTCTTTTCGAGACAACATTCTCTTTCTTATGTTATTGGAACAGTTTCGCACTGGTATTGTTTTACTTTATTTCCCATGTTTCAATCATTTACCGTTAATGAATGCTTCGATCACAGTCGCTTGATACAGAGTGGCAAAAAAACTTTAAGGAAAGAAAAAGGGAAGAAAAAAACTTTAAGTGGCACTGTTAGTTGGTTGAAAATATCTACAATCGTTTTCGCTAAGAAAAAAGATATTAGAGAATTTAGAAAGGAAAGATGCATGTTTAACATATCTAAAAGACACATGGTTAAATATCTTGAGATGACCGACGAGACGACAACGAGCCAAAATCTTAACAAAAACTTGTCCTGGATTGAACATTTTCCTGGATATATTGCGGCATTTATAGTGGACATTATCTTTTTTGAGCCACTTTATAGACATAATTCTCCACAAAAGCGTTTCAATATAAATGCGGACTGACTGATTTACCATTTACTACCAATCGAGTTTCACAAGATGGTATCCATAATCAGTTACTATCGAGAGAATAAAGACAAATTTGTATGGCAGAACATTGTCCTGCTGTTAGGTTTTCATCCAATAGCGCTGTTTGCCTTATTTCGGGTTCTAAGTGGTTCTGCCAGCCTTAATACAGTCCTTTTCAGTAAGTCAAATATTTTCAGTAGTTTTACTGTTAATGTAGATCAAAACAGATGCTGCCGAAAAATTGAAAAAAATAAATTTCTGTTAATGTTCAGTAATGTTGTTTTGCAGATTTTGGTTTAGGGGTTTTAGGGCTTTTAAGCCTTACAGCTGGGGCTCATAGACTTTGGGCGCATAATTCCTATAAAGCTCGATGGCCTTTGAGACTTATGTTGGTGCTGTTTAATTCCTTGATATTCGAGGTATGTCACATCGGGTTTTCAGCAGAAATTTCCTGTGTTGCTCTCTGAGAAAGAAAGTTCGTCATGTTTTTAATACGAAGTCTGGCACCTAAAGTTGTCTATTTTTTGAAAATTTTTCAATATTTGCGTTCCGTAACAGATTTAAGAAAACGAGAACATTATGGAATAACAAAGCAATATTGAAGGTGGAATTTTACATTATTTAATTCATTTTTAATGCAAATGTTAGCAAAGTGAAAAATCGCACATTTTTGCATGCAACTTTAGGCGCTCGTCTATAAATCCTTATAGTGGAGTTAGTTCAATGAAGACTTAACAGAACCAGAAGCAGTTAAATCTTAAAATATTTTAAATAATTTTCATTGCAAATTTTGTCAGAATCCTATAATTCATTGGGCTCGAGATCATCGCACCCATCACAAATTCAATGAAACCGATGCTGATCCACATGATCCCAGACGTGGGCTTTTCTACGCTCACATGGGCTGGGCAATGATGAAAAAACGCCCAGAAGTGTTGCAAAAAGGCAAAACCATCGATCAATCCGATTTGCAAAATGATCCAATATTGAAATGGCAAGAAAAGTATTACATGTTGTTGATGCCTTTAGGCACGTTTATTCTGCCTACCGTAATTCCTGTGTATTATTGGCAAGAAACATGGGTAAATGCATACAGCATTGATATTTTGCGATATTTATGGGTTCTTCATCTGCATGGATTGATTAATTCGGTTGCGCATAGGTTTGGAGAAAGAGGATTTGATAAGTAAGTAAAAGAAAATTGAAAACAAATTACTAAAGGAAATCAATGTTCTGTTTGCGAATAGAAAAACATCAAATTCTAAACTAAAAAGTGCAAAAACTTTAAGAAAAATTCGACATCAAGTAAGAAACAACAAATATTAAATTCGATGTTTTTCGAATTCATGAAAAGGAAGATATTGATAATGCATAATGAAATTTTATAACTTGCCATTTATGCCAACAGATTTTTTTGTATAATAATTGACAAATTTTTGCGTATAATTTAGCGATCTGCACATTTTTAGTTCATTTAAAGTGAAATTAAAAAAAACTAATGCAAACCTGAATTTTCAGATTGTTGATTCGGAAGATTCTTGAATTAAACATTGAAACGGTGTTCTAAAGAAAGAAAATCAGGTTCAAAATAGAACACACAAAAAACTTCTCATTTTCTGGATTTGTAGATTACGCCTTGTAATCGTTTGTTACACTAAAAGCACGTTTTTGAACTTAAAAGTAATAAAGTAAATCATAAAAGAAGCTATCAACTAAAAAATGGTCGTAAAATTGAAAACAACTTGTGGAGGAATATTGCACAACTGTCTTAATAAAGTAATAAACATTTATAGATTAGATCTAGATTTATTTTTATTTTATTTTATTAAACTTTTTATTTCGTTTCATTTATTGATTCGGTTTAAAACAACGTGTTTTGTATATTTTATCTAGTATAAATTTGATTTTATCATACTAGATAAAACTACTATAACGAGTCTGTAGAAAAAGCATTAGAAAGTTATCCGCAAAAAATTTGAATATAAATAAAGATGTAAAATAATGATAAACATGAGATTTTAAAGTTTGATTTTCAATTCCAAAATTCTGCATTTTTTACTTTCTAAATTCTTCTTACCATGTAACTAATATGTGCAAATCTACAGTGTTGAGCTACAGAAAAAATAAAATAGAATCAAACAAAAATTACATTAGTAAACAATAGAAGGTTTTCAAATATATTTATTTTAGAAATATTGGACCTGGAGATAGTGCTTTCGTATCGGCTCTAACTCTTGGCGAGGGTCAGCACAACTATCACCATACATTTCCATGGGATTTCCGAGGTGCAGCTACAGGAACTTTGCGCTGGAATTTCACGCTTTTCTTCATATTGGCCTGTGCAAAAATAGGATGGGCCTACGAAATGAAAGCTGCTTCTGATGAAATTGTGAAAAAACGAGCTGCCCGAACTGGCGAAAAAACCCATATATGGGGTTGGGGTGATAAAGACATTGATAAAGTCATTGAAGAATATAAATCTTCTGTAACTGTCGATTGATTGATACACTCAAACAACTGATTTGAATTAATATTCAAAAATGTGATCATAAGGATGTTAAGGAGGAGTAAACGTACATTTTTTGAACTAGACCAGCTAAATATAATTTAAGTTTGTAAAAAGTTGTTGTTTGATTTTCTTCTTATTATTAAAACACGTGAAACTAAATACAAATGTTTTATTAATACGACATACAGACACACAAAATCTCGAATACTAAAGCGCCTAAGCGAAGCCTCGGAACTTCGGACGGATTCTCTGGACAACGGACTAAGCAAGGAAAAAGGTTAATGAATATCGGAACATGGAATGTACAAGGGATAAGACAAAAGATAGATCTGAGTAAGACTAATGTAGACATAGTTGCATTAACGGAAACCAAAAAGGAGGGTACAGGCACTGAAGTGGTCGACGACTACATACACATTTATACCGGCATCCCTAAAGAGAAAAGAGCAGCCAGAGGTGTTTTCTGTGCCAGAAGAAAGTTTAAAAATAAAATCACTGACTGGGAAGCAATTGATGAGAATGTTCTAACAATGAACATTCAACTTAACGGACACAATGTCCCCGTTATAGCCTCATATGCACCTTCCCACGACGAAAAAGTTGCCACTAAACAAACATTTTTTCAAAATTGGAGGAAACTGTAATAAATATTGGCAATAACAGAGAAATTATTATGCTCGGAGACTTTAATAGTAGAACTGGGTGTAGAATGGACAGTCAGGTAGTAGGCCAATACGGTGAATCAAAGGCTAACGGCAACGGCCACAGAATAATAGAAATATGTAAAACCTACAACCTCAAAATCAAACAGACATCCACAATCAATTAAACCCAAAGAGTGGAAAAACTATTATAAGAACCTATTAACAGAAACACGACAAGAGTATCTGGGTGACGATCCTGCAGGTCCAATGTAGGTGCACGAGGAAGAAGTAAAGATACAGGAAGAAACGGTAAAAAAGCTACTATGAATCTTAAAAATTGCAAAGCGAGTGGGCCGGAGGGCATATGTGCGGAAATGTTAAAAACGGGACAGATAAACTGTTAAAACGGAGATTATGAACAGTTGCCTAAATGGTCATCCAGTGCCAGAACCTTGGAAAGCAGCATACATCTCGTCAGTCCATAAAAAGGGAGATAAAACGAACTGCAACAAAATAGAGGAATTTCCGTCACTAGCATCATGAGTAGACTTTATGGAAGGATCTTACGAAACCTAATAGAGGATGACTTACGGCAGAACGAAGAAGAAGAACAAAGCGGTTTTCGAGCAGGCAGATCGTGCACCGTCAATGTTTTCTGCCTAACACAGATAATAGAGAAAAGAGCTGCAAAAAACATCATATCACATTTGTAGACTTTCAAAAAACTGTCCCAATTTGTAAACTGTGGGAAACTCTAGAAAGATCAAGTATTAATTACACTCTGATTTGTGCGGTGAAAGAACTCTATAAAAACACAATATCACGAATAAAAATGGGAAAATATATAACCGAAGAATTTCCAGTTACCAAAGGACAAGGATGCTTCATTTCACCAACTCTCTTCAAAATATATGTGGCATGCGCATTAAAGCAATGGAAAGGGAAAGTTCATGGCATGGGGGTTGAACTGGATAAAGGATGTATTTACACACTACAGTTTGCCGATGATCAGGTCGTTATTGCAAATGATATAGAGGACATGCAGTACATGATGAGAAAAGTAACAGAAGAAAACAATCAGTGGGGCCTAACTGGCGAGCTCATAGAGCTCACAACCTGCGTTGTTTCAGAAGCCCAATTAATTTTTTATTAAAAAAAAGTTCTTTGCTGGGTTTCTTAATGAAATAAAAAATCATTTAATTTGAGTGTTTTAAATATGACTGTATATTATATGAATTCTTACGCTGTTACATAGGGCAAAGCTTTTATATGTAAATTTTGCAACTTATGAAGAGTTTAGTGTATCAAATAAACCAGTTGTTTACCACAGACAGTTTTTATACCCAAAGTGCTTTTGCGTCGTTTTTCACAATTGTTTTTTAATATCTCTTTCAGTAATACTGATGTTTTTAAAACATATTCAAAAATGGAGGATATTGAAGATTCATTTTTATTACTTGCAGAAGAAAAGTTCTGAGTTGATTACCAATTTTAGAATGTTTATATTCTTTATCAGGATTATTTAACCTCGACTTCTTTCCATGAAAGCAAATCGCATGATTTCTGAAGATCGCCAATCCAGACAAAATTACCATTCCACTTTCCTTAAAAAATAGTTCCTATATTTCCTATTTATATTGAATATTTTCTTCATCATATTTTTTGGTCGAAAACTGGCTTAAAAAAATTGGTCTTCTTAAATATAGTGACAAATATTCTGTCAAAAACGCAATGTACATTGAATAGTTCCTAAACATGCTAAAAAACATATATTTTAATTAAGGAGAGCTGCATGGATTGTGTTTTAGTTTCTTTTTCTGTTTTTCTTTATTATAGAAAATTTATTTCTGTTTTGTCGCTTTGCTTATCTTACTTACAGTTTTCTTACATTCGTTTTAACTACAGTTTTTATTTGCACTAGTTATTTCGTAATCAAGAAAGCTCGGCGTTATTTTAAAATCAAATAAAAAAAATGAATATGCCAAATACGTTTTTGTTATTGAACCATAAAATCTGTATTTGCAGAGTTTTTCCAGCAATTGGAAATAAGAAATGTTAGGTATTTTAAGATTTGGAAAATAAAATAATCTAGTTTATAAAAAAACTTATAAAAACAATATTGGTGAGTAAACAATTAAAAATGTCCAATACTCTATGAGAAAATGATTGAAACACAGCATCCGGTAAATGAAGACACTCAATCGAAAGAATACAAAGCAGCTGAAATTACAAAAGAATTTTCATCTTAATAAGGTTTTATTTTTGTAATGGTTCTGAAAGCAAATATATTCTAAAAGGCGCTTGTTTTTCTTTTCAAATTGTTATGTTTGAATTCCGTTTTTTTACAGCTCAGCATTTGAGCGATTTGAGCCTGAATTATTGTTTTTAAAGCGCAGTTTTTTGAGGATTGTTCGTAAAAACTTTGTCTTTCAATGCGGCCCAAAGAAAGTAGTCCAAGGGTGTTAAATCGCAGCTTCGAGCTGGCCAATCGACATCTCCGGAACGGCTAATTACACGATTGGGAAACTTGTGTGCGCAAAAGGTTGATGGTGAGTTCACTATTCTGCTGAAACCAGACTTCATCGAGATCGACATCTTCATATTCCTGCTATAAACAGTCCGTTATCATATCTCGATAGCGGTCGCCATAGACTAGACACGGAGTTGAGTTGCACTTTTGAGTTGTTGCTGGATTAGTGAATTATAACTCATTGGTTGATGAGTTATAACTCATTAAAGTTTAAAGGGTAACCTAAAGCTAAGCTTTACGAGACTCGAAACTGGAATAATTTTACCTAAACCATATGAAAAAAAAGGACACCAATTTTTTAAAAAGTAACGTTTTTTCAACCAAGTAGGTTTACCAGGCGAGTTGAAGTGGCGCACCAAGCCATTCCGCCGGCACTGCGCTTTACTGAGTTACTCATCTCTACCATAGACCGTAACGGGGCGCCATGCTTCATTCTGGAAGAAAAAGGGGCCACTCACGCCACCACTTCAAAATCCAAATCACATAGTGACTCGATCTGGATGCATGGGCTTGTTTCCGACGATGTGTGGGTTTTCCGTGTCCCAAAATATACAGTTTTGCTTGACCACATAACCGGAAATGTGAAAAAGTTGTTGATGGTCAGCTTGCTTCAACTTCTGAACGATCTGCACTTTGTAATCCTACATACCGAGGTCTGTGTGCAGAATCCTCCTCAAAGTGGCACTGTTAATGTTAAGTTGTTGAGTTCTGCGCCGAGTTGATATGGACGCGTTAAGATGCACACTTTGGACCACCTGGGCGATTGTTTCAGCTGTACGTCTAGGACGAACATGAGGAACAGGTTTGACATCTACCAGTTTGGATTCTAGTTTTGCTCACCTTATGGAAAAAAAATCTTAACTCCTTGATTTGACGGCTCCTCATTTCTTCCAAACAGACTCAAAGGAAGTTTTAAATATTTCAAAGCGTTGATCCAAATTGAAACGAAACAAATTCAGTCAGCGGAAAGTTGAAACTAAAATATTGTCAAAAATTCATGGCGCTAAAATCGGCTACGTCAATAATACCCGTAGTTTAAAATTCAACACATGCAAGGACCATCCTTTATAATGCTTAATACCAAAACTATGCAGGGACAGACTTTAATTTTTTGTCAAAATGTTCTTTCCAAAGATTGAAAATCACACCAATTACAGGCGGATTTCTCAATAAATGAAAACAAACTTGAAGCACGTAATTTAACTCTTAATAACATTAAATATTTTTGCTATTTTTTCAAAACATGTTATAATAAAAACTGGTCAATTTTTCGGGCTTTTAGGTGGCAGTGGAAAATCATTTTTTAAATCAACAGTTAATCAAATCGAGAACGAAAACGATCAATTTTATAATTCAGCTAAGAAAACAGTTCCAAGCAGTGGAAGCGAAAGACTATCTTTTTTGGTTTTATGACACAGTTAATAAATTGTGGTTTTATACCGTTATTCCTAATTGTTGGACCTGGTCTAATTGGAAAAACAATTTTACATTGTTGGCAAAACAATACCCGCTGAGGCATTAAATACAGATTTGCAATATTCATTTGCTTCATATTAATATGGAACAATGGAAGTAATTATTGCCATTGTATTCTAAACATTTTTGGTGGTCTATAAAATCTGGTTAATTTTGGAGAGGCCCATATTCGTCTATTCTGCAACATGGATAGTACAAGAAAAACATTTAGTACTGAGCAGTTGGGTATTGTCTGGAGAAATGTAATTTTATTTGCCATTTTACATGTAATTGGTTTAATTGGTACATTATTAATCGTCAAGGGTCAAGTTTCATATTGGACACTCATTTTCGGTTAGTATTCGCCAAATTTCGCTTAAGTACATTTCTCCATTAAACTATAATAATAAGCCCATCAAACTATTCAATTTAATTATTTTCTTTGCTTTAAAGACGCAGGGTTTTAAGGTGATTAGTCGTTTTAGGTACAGTAGTAGGTATTTCCAGTCAAATTGGGATAACTGCCGGAGCTCACAGATTGTGGGCCCACAGATCATACAAAGCAGCCTTTCCCTTAAGGCTTCTGTTGGTCGTTTTAGATACTTTTGTCTATCAGGTATGTACCTAAAAGTTTGTAAGAGTAGTATATTTGTAAGGCGTGATAGATCTAAGAATGAGTCTTAATGATGCGTTTTTATATACGGGGAGTTTGCGAGATTCCTTTTATGTCCCAAGATGTCGATTTCATTTAAACTGTTCATATTTCAAGTGTTTCTAAAATTGTATAGTGTTTTTTCCGTTCATTGGTAGTATTTTCCTTCTACCATTGAATAACTTTTTTTAACCCAGAGCATTAACAATTGTTTTTATTATGTTATTATTTGTTTATGTTCCTAATTCGTACTTGTTTAACCCTACAAAATTCGACTTCTCAATCTCAAAATGGCCAATTTGCAAATCTTTTGAAAACATTCGGTATGTTTTTGTTTAATAATTCTTCAATTGGCTTCATCGTTTTCGTTTTTCAGATATGGAAATTGGCCTTTCTTTAAATTTTTTGTAAGCAGCACTTACAGCAACTAAGTTAAACTAACATTCTTAAAGCACTCTGAAGGAGCAAAAATTACTTGAATTTCGCTAGTGGAAGTTTAGAATTGAAATTTTTGGTGTTCGATAATTTTTTTATTGGAATGTTTCAAATGAGTTCAATAGCGAATTTTTCTTTCACTCAATGCATCATTTTGCCTGCCATAAAATCTTTCTTTTCGTACCCCTTTCATCTTTTAAGTTTGTTCACTGACATTGAAAAATTAGTTCTTCGTCTAGTTCACCTTCAACCAATTGTGAGTTTTCACAAAGACATGATATTGTTATTTTTATAATATTTATCTATATATATTTAAGTTAGTTCTTGGTGCAAAAACTTTTCGTTGTAAGGAATGTTACGGAATTCATGTACGGAAATTGAACTTTCCTATACTCATTCTTTGCCTTTTGAGCAACATCAGGATTATATGCAACTTCTTTGTCTATTTATATTTCATTTTATTTCTCTCTTGTTATAATTTCAGACATCTGTTATCACATGGTGTCGCGATCATCGGCTTCATCACAAATATTCCGAGACTAACGCGGATCCACACAATGTTAACAGAGGCTTGTTCTTCTCTCACATCGGTTGGATAATGATTCGAAAACACCCGGAAGTGAAAGCAAAAGGAAAAGGAATCGACTTGTCCGACCTCTACTCGGATCCTCTTCTGAAGTTCCAGCACAAGTACTACTTTCCCTTGATGTTACTCGCTTGTTTTATTACGCCTGTTGTTGTTCCAATGTATTTCTGGAAGGAAACCTTCCTGAATGCTTTTTCCCTGAATATTGTGCGCTATTTGATTATCGTTCATAACACTCTTACAATAAACTCGTTTGCTCATCGATTTGGATACAGGCCATACGACAGGTGAGTGTTCCTGGCTCCTCTAGAAACATACTATTAGGAAGTTTCCTTTCTAGATTTATCAATCCAGGAGATAGCTTAAATCTTTCTCTGGTGACTTTTGGAGAAGGTTTTCACAATTACCATCACACATTTCCTTGGGATTATCGATCTGCAGAGTTTGGAAAGTTTTCCTTTAACTTGACCAGAAGTTTCATCGAGTTTTTCAACCAAGTTGGATGGGCGTATGATTTGAAATTTGCCTCAGAGGACATGATTAAGAAGCGAGTACTAAGAACAGGAGCCAAAATTGAGGAAGTCGAGTTAAAGACCTAAAATTTAGTATGCACTAATTTTTTAGTTAAAATGTGAAAATTTTATATTTTTTCCGAATAAAGCACCCAACGTAAAGATACTGAAAGCTGGATGACAACATCATCTAATATCCAGTAATCGCGGGAAAGTTAGCATCTTTGAAAAGTGCGTACTTGAATCTACTCTTCAAGCATCATTTAAATAATCCACTGGGGATTTATTGTTTTCTTAGACTATCTTTAGGATTACAATCTTATCAATACTTCCGATTTTGTCCATTTTTTAAAATTTAATTCCGAATAATTCTAGTTTAAAATGAGCGCGGGTTTAATGTGGGCAATCCAGAAGTATTTCCGATCATCTTTGGACTTTTTCACCACACTTTTCTGGTTTAAGTTGTTGTGGTTTGTGCGGAAGTCTGCAGTTATGCGGTAAGCACAAACAATGACATCGAATCTGGCTCCACTTCTGATCCAGTTTTGCTGGATTCTAAACTCTGTGTCGATAAAAATGCCACCAGATGCTTACCAGACTGGAAAGCATAAAAATTAACATTTGGACGTCTTGTGTTGTTGACCTGCGATGTCATGCAGTCAGAAATGTGTTAAATAAACAATGATTATTCAAAACCATTTATTGAATTGTTACATTAGTTGAATGGTAAATTGTTTCAAAGCCAAACAATGCGGAATAGCGGCATTGTTTGGCTTTGAAAATTTATTAAATGCACGTGCCACATTTTGCAATGTCTTTACAACTTGAGACATTTTTCTGTCTTCTTTTTCTTCTTCCTTTTTGCAAGGCATCTGCCTTGTTCTCTACTTTCTTAGAGTTATATCTGGGATGGTGAACTCCAGCTTTCATGCCAACGTATGGACGTCCAGGTGGTCTGCTGGATCTTGGGAGACCATCTCTTGCAATCTTCGGTAATCTGGTGTCGTCCATCCGTTCAACATGATCTCTCCATTCGCGACGTCTGTTTCGGGACTATGTCTACTACTACTACTACTCTACTACTACTAACTATGTCTTGGACATCCCAAAGTCCTCGGATGTTTTCGTTTCCTTTGTGGTCCCTGAGTTTGTAGCCTTCTATGGATCATAGAGACCTCATCTCTGCTGTGCGGATAATCCTTTTTGTTGTGGAGTTTTCGGCTCTTGTTTCTTCAGCGTAAGTCATAGCAGGTCTCACACAGGTCTTATATATGCGGGACTTTGCTTTTAATGGACATGTGCTTGTTTCGCCATATTATATATCTAAGAAATCCTGATATTAAAGCAGCTTTGGTTGTTAAGACTTTATTTTTTCTTGGAGGTCTCTGCTGCTCGTGATGTTGACGCCGAGATATTTGAAGCTCATAACCTGTTCTACTGCGCCGTGTTTTTAATGGGTGCGGGTGCCGCGTAGTGTTCTTCTTCAGTAATTAGTTGAGGTGTGTTATTAGTTTCGTTCGTGCAGTAGTTCTTGTACCAATCATTTCTTGCGTTAAAGTTTTGGTTGTCAAAGTTAGGGTTAGTGGAGGTTGTAAAGGCGTATTGAAAATGTGTGGTAAATGCGTCTGCATTGGCCTTGTCTGTATACAGTTCTGTACCGTTTTAATTTATTATACCAGTTATAATGTTTTTTTGTATCGTGACTGATTTTTAGTTTTTTGTCAGTACGTTTTACCTAGCGTCCTTTTACCAGGCAGTGGTTGGGTGATTTCCTTGGAGTTTGTTGCACGTCAAGGTTTCTTGCACTCCTCCGTGCGGTGATCACACGGGCCACACTTGCCGCATGGCGCCTGGTGTTGGTGGTTTGATTTCCACTGTCCAGAAAATGCAAGCCTCTGCCGGCAATTAGTCTTTCGTAGGTCGCATGGTCTCCTGTAATTAGCCACATCATTAGCGTTGGAGTTCCTTTCATCCGTAAAATGATCCTTTTGCAGAATCGGACCCGGAGCTGGAGATCACGCAGGTGATCCAGAAACATCTCGTCAGTTATGTCCATATCGACAACCGGTGGCCACCACTGAGTACGATGGTGTGATGTTGCGTTTTGTGTTGGTTATAAGTGATGGTATTGCTGTGTTTGGATGTACCTTATACGACGTAACTACGCCTTGTTGGGTGAGAAGCTTTAGAGCCTTTGTCGTGTTCGCTTCGTCGTTGGTTTTATTAGAAAAGTTGATTCCTTTTTAAAGATGATGTTTTTGTCGTTTTTGTTGAGTTTTCCCATTTGATTGCTAGTTGTACTCTGGTTAGTGTTGGTGGTGCAATTAGGTTGAATGTTGAATTACACGTTGGGTAGAAAACACAACCTATACGGTTGGTGTTTTGGCACTGTAGCTGTGTTTGATGTTGTCGGTATTGTCCCCTTTTCGGCTGAAGTTGAGCGTGTTGCAGCATGCTCCAGCGCCGGCCTTTTGCGGTCTTAGGTGGATGTTGTTGAGAGAGATGAAAACGAAGATAAATGAAGATGACGAAAACGTTTTGGTGGGTCGACTACTGAGCATGAAGAATGAAGATGATGAGGTTTCAAAAATACAAATTCAAAAAATGGAAGCAACTAGTTGGGTCCAGTGATTGTCTTTTTGAGGCGATATTCTCATTCTTATGTTATTGGAACAGTTTCGTATTTTTATTGTCTTACTTTTTCTTTCCCCATGTTTCAATCACTTACTGTTAATGAATGCTTCGATAACACTTCCCTGATGTACAGAGTGGCAAAAAAACTTTAAGGAAAGTTAAGTGGCACTCTTAGTTGGTTGAAAATATCTACAATTGTTTTCACTAAGAAACAAGATATTGGAGAACTTAGAAAGAAAAGAAACACGGTTAAATATCTTGAGATGACCGACGAGACGACAACGCGCATACAATAAAGAAATGAAAAACAAAAAGAAACAAGAGTTTGATAACAAAATAAAGCTTACCGACAAACAGCTAGAAGACCCAGAAGAACTGTGGTGCGAAATTAAGATCAAAGTCAAAGAAATCTGCACAAATAATGAATATAAAAAGGACTCAAGCACAAAAAATAATCGATGACGGAAGATATCTTAAAACTAATGGAATATCTTAAGACTAAGAAAAACAAATGACGTAAAGTACAAGTATCTACAGAAATGATGAAAGAGAATGAAAAAGAGATGGATGAATGAAAGGTGCGAAGAAATGGAAAGCATAATGTCCAAACATGATCTATTCAACATACATAAAAAGGTGAAAGAAATAAGCGGCATATTTAAAAAAGGAGTTCCCCGGTACTAGTGAACAATAAAATCATCGTTGATGAAGAAGACATCAATACAGAATGGCAAACATACATATCAGAGCTGTTTAATGATGATAAAGATAATGATATGGTATTGTATCAACACTGCACAAAAGGTCCAGAAATCATGGGCTCTGAAGTAGAACATGCTATAAAAGATGCAAAACCCAGAAAAGCTCTAGGACCGCATGAAACAACCCACTGACTTAATAAAACTGATAGATGAAGAAAGTATAAAAATCATAGTTAAACATTTCAATTCAATATATAACACCGGACTGATTCCCTCAGACTGGCTCAAATCCACATTTCTTGCAATTACTAAAAAACATAAAGCAAGAAAATGCTCAGAATACCGGCTGATTAGTCTAATGAGCCAAACCCCTCAAAATTTTCTTAAGAATAATACACAGCAGAATTAGACTCAAATGCGAAGAAAACATAGAAGAAACTCAGTTCGGTTTTAGGAATGCACTCGGAACTAGGGAGGCGCTTTTTGCGCTGAACGTCCTACTACAGAAGTGCTGTGATCAAAGAAAGGACGTTGAAAAGGCATTTGATAAAGTGCAACATACCAAATTAATAGAGATTCTGAAAAACACGGGAATCGTTTATAGAGATATTCGTATCATTAAGAATTTGTACTGGAAACAAACCGCCAACGTTAAGATTGAAAATAGTCTTACCAACGAAATATCCATACAGCGAGGAGTTAGACAAGGTTGTGTTTTGTCCCCAAATCTATTCAATTTCAGGATCAACCACATGAAATAACAATAAATGGTGAATTACTTAATGTAATTAGATATGCGGATGACACAGTAATCTTGGCGGACAGCATCGTGGGTCTCCAAATACTGCTGGATTGATCCATGAGACAGGGGAAGGAATGGGCATCAAAATAAATGAAAATAAAACGTTGTCAAGTTTTTGGTCTGAAGTCGTAACCCTCACCCAGATGCGAAACTGGAGTTGAATGGAGTTCAGGTTGAAAGGGTCCACAAATTTACATACTTGGGAACTATCATAACAGACCAACTAGGTCCGGACAAGGAAGAAATAAACGCAGAATTGCAACGGCCAAAACAAACCTTTCTAAAGATGAAATCATTTCTTTGCAACCAACATCTAAATTGGAAATTAGACAAAGGATGGTCATGTGCTATGTTTGGCCTGTATTGTTGTATGGAGTGGAGGCGTGGGACGCTTAAAATATCAAAAATTAATCGCATAAAGGCGCTGGGAATGTGGACACATAAGCGAGTGTTAAAAATACCGTGGACGGCACATATTACAAACGAAGAAGCGCTGATTAGACTGAACAAAGACAGGGAACTAATCAAGACTATCAAACGTGGTAAAGTTGCTTATTTGGGTCATATATTGAGAGGTGATCGATACCGTATTTTACAACTCATCTCAAGGGAAAAATAGGTCGACGGGGAATAGGCCGAAAACAGATGTCGCGGCTGACAAACATCCGAGCCTGGACAGACATATGAAATGCAGGTCAACTTTTCCACATGGCAGAAGATCGAGAAATCAACCATGGCTATGATGATCGCCAACGTCGGATTACTCTGATATGGGACATAAAGAAGAAGAAGGAAAATCGTTTCTTAATTCAACAGTTAATCAAATCGAGCACGAAAACGATCAATTTTATAATTCGAAAAAATACGCGATAGACAAATTGCAACTGGATAGTTTTTTGAGATTTTAGGCAGTCGTGTAATATACTATTATTTACAACCATATATGTAATGTGGTCATTACTAACGTTATTGAAGGTTGGCCATATTACCTACCTCCACTTACCGCCCTCATTCCCGCACTCACTTTCCGCCCTCATTTCCCGGCTATAAAATTTAATGCTCATGATGTCTTTTTCAACATTTAATTTTGATGCATATGTTTATACTTATTTGAAAAAATAACACCATTGTTAACAAATTTTATAATACCTATTTAATGGCAAACAATAAAAGCACAACAATGTACTACATCTAAAAGCTAAACTACTTATTGAAATTAATGGTTAATTTTAATATTGTATGCGCTTTTTGAAGTATTGAGACCAGTACTAGCGCTGGCCTCTCCAACAGTGATCTCTTTGTTTGACAAATTAATTTGCTGTTGAATTGTTGGGGTTTGGAACAGTACTTGCAACAGCTACAGAGACTGGCTCGTTGGGAGATCATAGTGGCAGCTTTGGTTTTGTTCTCCAATGAGCCATCCACATAACCTTCGGCCACAGTACTACTTTTCCATCCCTCCCAGGCCTTTTTAATTGGAGTACATTTGCACCACTGTTGGCGAGTAACGTAGCGGCGGTTCTTGAGCGTGGCCTGTAAAGCCTCTCCAGTTTTCTAAATTCAAAAAAATAGCAGTTTTTTGGGGAAATTTGGCTATTGTATTGCGGCCAATTGGTTGACTTCTTGCTTTTCCTTCTATAAACTGAACAAAAATCTATCGATTTCTATGTTTTTTCGCAAATTTATGTAGTCGCGAATGATTTTCACCCATGTTGGATCCGTACTAGGAAAAGATCTACTTGTATATGTTTTGGAATCTGGAATCTCAACTGAATTTTTTTTTGGACATTGAGACAATTTTTTTCTCTATGTTTGGAAATATCAATTTTTCCTCAATTAGTAGCATCGTTCTTATCATGCTGTGCATTGGCCACAAAGTGGACGGCTTCTTCTGTTTGGCTTGTTCTCCAAAATATGCTAACATCGCATTTTCGGAGCTGAAATTCTTCACCTTTTTTGCTTCACACCACTTCCTATATGTCTCAATGGCTTTTAGATAACGAAGTTTACTTTTTTCTGGCACCAAGCCATGTGCTGCA